>VMDR010005179.1:0-53479 GCA_007922815.1 Macrotus californicus | reverse complement strand
AATACATTGGAAAATTTCCTGGACTTCTGGTCAAGATGGAGACATTGGTAGACACTTCTCATACAACCACAAAAGAATCACAACTAACTTCATAACATAAAAGACCCAGAACTGCCAGAAAATTGAACTGTATAGAAATCCAACAACCAAGGATTTAAAGAAGTCCTATTCATCCACACAGGTGGGAGGGGCAGAGCTGGGGAGCTGAAGCAGAGAGGAAGTGTTGTGGCTCGGAGAGGTTTTGGTGACAATGGGAGAATGGGTGGTCCCACATTAACAAGTGGTGGATAAAAATTGGGAGGGATACTTTGGGAGCAAGCAATCCTAGCCCCAGGCCATATTGTGCAGCTCAGGGTTCCAGCACTGGGAAGATAAAGCCTCATAACTTCTAACTATCAAAACCAATGGGGGTTGGGGGCAGCAGAAGAAATGGCCAGTAACTCAGGAGAGTCCGTTTAAAGGGCCCGCACAGACTTAGAATGTATGCAAACCTACCCACTCTGGGAATCACCACCAGGACAACAGCTAGAAAGGTACCAGTTGCATATGGGAAATGGGTGAAGTGACTGGAAACAGGACAAGGGCCATGCAAGCTTCCAGAAGCAAGATAGTGGCATTTTCCCCTCTCCCCCACATACAGTGCCACAAAGTGGTGAGTGGGTTGCACTGCCCTGGTGAATACCTAGGGCTCTGTCCCATACAACTTAACAGGTGCACGAAGGCAGAGTCAAAGCAGCTCTACCTAATAAACAGAAACAAACAGAGGGAGGCTGCCAAGTTGAAGAGACAAAGAAATATGGCCCAAATGAAAGAACAGAACAAACCCCCAGAAAAAGAACTAAAAGAAATGGAGATAGCCAATCTATCAGATGCAGAGTTCAAAACACTGGCGATAAATATGCCCAGAGAACTTGTTGAGTTCAGCAAAAACAAGGGAAGAAATGAAGGCTACACTAAGTGAAATAAAGAAAATTGCACAGGGATTCAACAGTAAAGGGAAGGAAGCCGGATTCAAATCAATGGTTTGGAAAATAAGGAAGAAATAAACATTCAACCAGAGCAGAATGAAGAAACAAGAATTCAAAAAAAAGAAGGAATGTGTAAGAGACTCTGGGACATCTCCGAAAGTGTCAACATCTGAATCATAGGGATGCCAGAAGGAGAAGAGGAAGAGCAAGAAATTGAAAACTTATTTGAAAAAATAATGAAAGAAAACTTCCTTAATTTGGCAAAGGAAATAGATATACAAGTCCAGGAAGCACAGAGTCCCAAACAAGTTGGATCCAAAGAGGACCACACCAAGACACATCATAATTAAAAATAAAGGTTAATGATAAAGAGAGAATCTTACATGCAGCAAGAAAAAAAAAGAGAGTTATCTACAAAGGAGTTCCCCTGAGACTATCAGCTGATTTCTCAAAAGAAACTTTGCAGGCAAGAAGGACTAGCAAGAAGTATTCAAAGTGATGAAAAGCAAGGACCTACAACCAAGATTACTCTATCCAGCAAAGCTATCATTTAGAATGGAAGGGCAGATAAAGTGCTTCCCAGACAAGATAATGCTAAAAGAATTCATCATCACCAAGCCATTATTACATGCAATGTTAAAGGGATTATTTAAGAAAAAGAACATCAAAATTATGAACATTAAAATGACAACACACTCACAAGTATCAACAACTGAATCTAAAAGACAAAAACAAAAACATTAAGCAAGGAACTAGAACAGGAACAGAATCATAAATATAGAGATCATTTGGAAGGTTATCAATGTGGAGGGGAAGGGGAAGAATGGGGGAAAAGGTGCAGGGATTAAGAAGCATAATTGGTAGGTACAAAATAGACAGGATAATGTTCAGAATAGTATAGGAAATGAATAAACCAAATAACTTATAGGCACAACTAATGGACATGAACTGGAGAAAATAGGGGCACCAGGCAGAGGAGGGCAAAGGAGGAAAAATTGGGACAACTGTAATAGCATAACCAATAAAATTATACTTAAAAAAAAAAGATAAATTTCTGCCTGGGCTGGTGTGGCTCAGTGTATTGAGTGCTGGCCTATGAACCAAAGGGTCACTGGTTTGATTCCCAGTCAGGGCACATGTTTGGGTTGCAGGCCAGGTCCCCAGTAGGGGACTCTCAAGAGGCAACCACACATTGATGTTTCTCTCCCTCCCTTTCCCCTTCTCTTCCCCTCTCTAAAAATAAGTAAATAAAATCTTTTGTTTGAAGAAAAATTTCCTTTGCCATTATGCAGAGTTAAATCAGTCACAATTCACATCTTTTGTGCTTGTACTATCAGTGAATATGCCTTCTTATGTTTTCATTCATTCAACAAGTGTTTATTGAAGCACCACTATGTAAGACAAGTAGTGTGCTAAACACACACTCTGCCTTCTTAACAATCCTGTAAGGTTTCACAGGTTGTTAATACTATCCACACTTAACTATGAATATACTGGTCCAGAGAGCCTAAAGAATGTGCCCAAGCACCTATGCAGTGTAGGGTGAAGTGATAGATCTAAACTCCAGTTCTTTGAATTGTGTGAACTTTGGCCCACTGTGGATTCTCTATATGTATTAGATCACCTATTATTGTAACTGATCTTTTTGAAAATCATGGCCTTTGAATTCTTATGTTCTTGGAATGTCACCCTCCTAATTCTCTGGAGCCCAGAAGTTCCAATCCCTGTTCCCTGATATAGCTACAGTTGAATGACTTCTGGATGACAAACCAATTTGACTATCATACCTCTCTAGCTGTCAGCCTGACTAGGAGACACCCAGGTGTGCAACGTCAGCCTTCTGAAAAAACCGCGTTTTATTTAATAACAATGAAGATCATGCTAATAATAGTAAATAATTTCATGGTGAATTACAGCTTATAAAGAGTTTTACATACATGATTAAAAATTTAATCTTTACAACAATCCTGTTTGCAAAATGTTATCATCAGCATCCTCATCTCCATTTTCAAGATGAAAAAACAGAGCTATAGGAATCTTTTCAAGATCAGCAGCTTTTAAGGGGAGCCAGGAATAGGATCCATGTCTGTTTGATACCAAACCTTATGCCCTTTATTGACAGTTGTTTCTGCCATGTCACAGTTCACAGATAGTTTTACATATGTTGAGAATAAGATTCATGCTTGCTACCAACTCTCCAAATTAAAAATTTATGCTAAAATTATTAAAGTTATGCTTTAACTTTCCTTTTGACCATGTATAACTGTATAAAGGTTTTTTTTTCCACATTTATCTGTTCCTAAGCTCTTAATAAGTTAATCAGCTTTTGATGAATAAATACTATGTCTTCATGTTTTCCATAGCTCATGCAGATTTGGAAGTTGGGCTGGTTTGGGGTTTTTTGAAAGGATTTGTAAAACCACAATTGTATTTTATGAAGCCAACTAATCTGTAAAACTATAGAGGACGAGCAGAAGCAAGACGTGGAAATTGTAACTGTTACCAACTTTCAATCCAAAACATTCTTCATTGCAAAAAGAACAGAAATTCCTCTTTCTTTAAAAGTGCTGTTTTGCTTGCTTTGGACTCCTTTTTCCTCCAGTTTGGGGCAAGAAAACAGAACCAGGAAAGAAAGGACACAAAGTAGAAGAAAACTTGCATTAAGATAAACTTGTTTATACAAAAGAAAGGAAAGAAGGAAGGAAGGGAGGGAGGGAGGGAGAGAGAAAAGAAGGAAAAGAGGAGAGAAGGAGGAAAAAAAGAAATCATTTGAGGAGGTTTTCTTTGCTTTTTGCTGATCTCCTACCCTACCTTCCCTCCCACCCTCTCTGGAAACTTAGTAGGTTGTTTTAAAGTGTAGCTAGATTCTTAACCACTGAATGTTAGACAGAGTTGGAAGACTGGAAGCAGAAAGAAGGGCAAATCTGAATTTAGAATCAAGTTCACAGGACTCCCAGACTGTTGCTCTAACCACAGAGGAATTTGGCTAATAATTGCTGCAGTTGGCTTCTCTCTTCTAATCTCAGTCACATTCAAGTTCTTTCACATTGAAAACATGTTTTATATAGAATGCGAGAGAAATGCATCCCAAATTTTCTGAGCAGCACTTTGTAATATACCATATTCAAAAGACAAAACTCGCCGTCAACAATAATAATCCAAAGACATGCTAGACAATATCGTGTGTTCAAGGAATATTTGCTAGCCTGGGAGCTGGGTGCCAGACTAGATAATCCAGTTCTACACTATTGTGTCTAAGATGGGCATTATAATAAATAAAATGGAAGTGATGATATCAATATGCTTCAAAAAAAGACGTTTTATCCTATCACTTACACTCCTTCACTAGGGAAGGAAAAAGAAAACACTAACATGATCTGATATTACTTTTCCAATATGTCACTGATCTTTTAAATGCAACTATGAGAAGACATTTACTAAGAGGACACAAAATTTGGAAGAATTGATATACCACCTCAAAGTGGAATTGGTGCATTTCTTACCAATGGGAGCAGTCCCATTATAAGAGTGTCTGTACAACTGGTGATTCCACACCCATGCTTCCTTAAGCAGTATTCTGGAGAACAAGCCTTTCTAGAGATTATAGAGTCAGTTACTGAATTTCTATAGCATAGATTAGAACAATGTTGAGCCTGCTTAGAACCTGGGTTAAATGTACAGTTTCTCTTCAGATTCAAACATTTTTAGTGTGTTCACCTTTTGTACTCTTAAGCCTGCATTACTTATTGATGTTGCCACCTGCTCTTATCTTATCTCACTCCATCTTACCTTACCTTCCCTTATCTCATCCTCTGAAGTCATTGCACTAATTTTAAGACACCTTCATAACAATCGGCTTTTGTTCTCAATGGGACCTTTCTAAGTCCTCTTTCCCCTCTAGCCTGACATATTCAATAAAATATGCATCTTGGTTATCTTTCCATTCTGAGTTAAGCATTTAGATGGAAGCAAAAAGAAAAAAAAAGAACCAAGCAAATATTGTGTTGAACATGTGCAGATACACACGTGCACACGTACCCATCCCTAAACCAATTAGAAAAGCATGCCACTGTGAATAGTATGGAAGGCCAGAGAAGCTCATGCCTTTTGTTTAGGCAGGTGCTTGGGAACAAGGGGACATCAGCCAAATTCAGGGCATCACGTGAAGATCTGGCTTCACCCATCGCCCGTTGTTGAGCACTAGGAGAAAAAATGTAGCAAATAATGCAAACAAAATCCTCCTAAGAGATCTGGGTCCAGCAACTAATCCAGGCAAGTATGACTTGTGTCTCTGTAGTTTTGTAAGGGCAGATGGCTTTGGTATTTAATTAGTGAATGGGCGGAATTTGCACCCTGAATTTAAGAAGAAAGCATTTCACTCTGAGTCCCTGAGAACACGTGAGTAAGTAGTCCAGGAAAGATGTTGAACTGCTCACGGCAATTACAAGAGGGTCGATGGCATTTCTTGAGCACTAACATGCATCACAATACACCAAAGTGGAGTGTGGCATTTGGGTGAGAGTCTTCTATTTGCAAATATGACTGAGAATTTAAAATAGACTATGTATAAATGGTGACTCCTAGGTGAAGATTACTCATTTTAACAGGTGTGTGGCTGGGAGAAAAAGGGGGGTGTTATTTAGCTTGAAGCTTTCCATTTACTGGCAGAGGGTGACCATCTATTGCCACTAGTGGTCATCTTAAATATCTAGATGAGTCCACCTGTGAATATTCAGTCCTTGTGTCCACAGGGGGCAGGCAAGGAGAGAAGGAAGAAAAAAAGGGCACATAACATACATTAAACACTTGCTACATGCCTGGCATGGCACTGGGTGCTGGCAGACCTCTGGCTGGGAAGGGGTGAGGAAGAGGAAGGAAGTGGACACAATGGAGGTTTTGACAGAACCGGGTCTTTGTTCCTACTTTCTTGGCCTGGAGCTACTCCTGTACCCGTATGCTTTTTCTTCTTTTCTCTTCATCATCTGGAGTCACCTTGCCGCATGTCTCTCAGGCTCTGCCTTGACTTACCCGGAGTGGAAGATGAGGTGGGTATGATATCCTGTCAACTTCACCTCACCTGTCCACTGAGGGTGGGAAGAAAAACCCAAGCCACCAGGGGAGTGGATACTGAGGCAGGAATGCTGGTAACCTAGGGCTCCGCTTGAGGAAGATCTACTTTTGGCTGCTAAGCCTGCTACTTACAGGTCATGGAATCTTAGGCAAATTACTGTATTTTATTATATTTGTTCTCTGAACCTCAGTGTAGTGTTTAAAAGCTCAGGTCCAGAACCAGCCAACCTGGGTTTAAATCCAGATTCTGCAACTTATTAGCTCTGTGACTTTGGGCAACTTATTCAACCTCTTTGACTCATTTCCTCTTCTACAAAATAGGGAAGCCGATCTAATATCTCCCTCATAGGGTTTGTGGGGATTAGAGGAGATACTGTGTGTAAACTGATAATATAATACCTGGCATATAGAAGTGCTCATAGTTTTTTGTTTGTTTGTTTGTTTTTTCATTTCTGGGCTTATTAACCCTACCTAACAGGTTCTCTATTGTCAATCTTGGAGAAATCATTTTGAGCACCTACTTTTTCTTAAAAGCTACTTTTTGTTAACTAGTTAAGGGATATTTATAACTTTTCTTGTTTGTTTTTACCACAATGGGTTTTTTTTATGTTATAATGAAATCATCCTGTAGAATAATAATAGTTCCTTGAATTTATACATGACTTTTCTCTGAGTCTCTGTGGCTTTTTAGATCAAGTGAACCACACCTGAACCACACAGTCAGCAGCGCGTGGTGATGGTGGCTAGGTTACTATTATCAACATTTCATGTGAGGGGAATATAACTCACAGAGACACGTGGAATGCAATGCCCAGGGTTGCACAGGGCATCGAGGGTGTCCTGATCTCAGACCCTAGCTCACCACCAGACACACACCACCCTCATTAGCTGTCCACACTTGCCATTGTATGAACTGTCACAGTCTAAAACAATAAAAATACTGATTTCTACCTTATTTTACAAAACATTTGGGTACTGTGGTGATAATGTTACATACATATGAAATGAAATGGGGGGAAAAATCCAGAAGGCAGAAGGTGATTTCTAGCATGCAAAATGGGGTTACTGACATGGAAGTATAGTGATAACTAATCCCATTGTGCCAGCATTATGTAAAAATATAAGTAGGGGAAGTTCTGTCAAAACATTTCTTAATTATTATAAGTTACCATTGCATTTTTAAGATCAAAATTTCCAATTTGTATGTGTTATTTTCCACTTCATCTAAGCATTTTTTCAGGAAAGTCTATTTCCATTCATCCATCATCTCCTCGTTTTTTTTCAGGTGATTTCTTGAATAAATGTTTTTCTATCACAAAAAAGGATTTCTTTCAGAAAAAAAGAAGGTTGTAACTTAACACATGCAGACATGGTGAGCCACGCACACACTGGAGCCACGCACACACTGGAGCCATGCACACACTGCCAAGACAGAGCAATAGCTACAGAGCATGGGTCTGTGGAAGGAGGTAGGGCTTCTGGGAGGGACTCTGACATTCTGTTACCGTAGGAATCACACAGGAAGAGCTCTAGGCTTACAACAAAGCCCTGTGGTTGTAACTGTCTCTCCCCTTCCCTTCCCTTTCTCTTTCTATAAATAAGTATTTGTCTTAAGTCATGTGCTTTTCCTCCTAGGAAATCAACTTTTCGATTTGATTTTTTAAATGATCAATGTTAGCAAATGATAAACCAGCAAAGGGAAATGGTGGCCACATGTCACACACTTGTGTAACCACGTTCATGAAACCTGCTCTGGCTCTGCTCACACAAATTATACTGGAGCATGAACGCGGATCATGTTTTAGCATTCATGCACGTATCTGTGTGTGTGTGCTATGTGCCATTTTCACTTCGTCTGCACAGATGAAAAGAAATAATTATATGTTTACTTTTTTTCCAATCTGAACACTGCTTTAACTATTTTTTGAACCTCATTTTTCATTTGAGTGCCATGTTCGCTTTGATAAGAGATCATTCTCCCGTTTTCGTATCTCACTGCCAAAAGGGACTCCTGGTTATCTCTGATTGCAGGCAATTCGAACTTTAAGTAAGCCTGTCTTTATCAACTACTGTTTTAACAGCTGATTAATTAGTGCTGCGGAGATCCAGGGGAGGCCTTTATCTGAAGAGCAGTTCAACCATTAGCAAAGGAAACTTCCTTGTGCACCAGCAGCTCAGATAACAAGGTAAGATAATAGCTCACCATCCTTCTCTGCCTAATGCAAACAGGAGCACTCCCTCTTACCCCAACACAGGGGCCAGAGGAAAATGCTCAGCCAAATTCTCAAAATTCCGTGATCGTCACTGGTCATTTCTGTGAGTACTTTTTAGAACAGAACAGCCGATGCCTGACAGCTCAAACAGTATTGGGTGGCTATCGGTTATTCACAGAAGGAAATAAAGCCCCAGTGGGATTTAGCGGTGAGCATAGTGGGATATTTCTTATCACTAGGGAGTTAGTCTGTGGGCCTGGAACTAGTCCTCTCATTAGCTCTTTACTCTTGGACAAGCCTGTAACTCAGTTGCCCTCTCCGTAAAACGGAGATGGTAATAGTACCTGGCATTATTGTGAGAACCGAGTAACCCAACGCTGTCAATGCTCTTAGAATTTTTCTGACACGTGACAAGTAGTCAACAAATGTTGACGTCTTTACTAAGTTAGGAAAGATGCAAGTATGTCGGTTCTTTAAATCCTAGTAGAGTTAACCAGAGGAAATTAAATATAACCAGACAGAGTCTAAGGCTCTGACCAGGCATAGATTCTTAAAACTTGCCGCCACCATCTCCCACTGCTATTATGACTTCTACTGGCAGCAATCATCAAGTCATTGTAATAAGAGTTAACATTAGTCCATATGTTTAAGTATAAGACACTTTATATAGATTAATATACTTAACCTTCACAATCCTATGAGATAGGTACTATTTTTATTCCTATTTTACAATTGATGAGATTGAAACCCAGAGAACTGAAATGCCCTGCCCAAGGTCACACAACTTATAATGCTGAAAGAGATTTGACCCCAAATAGGTGGGCTGCACACTACCCATGATTACTATCGCAATCTCATATTAGTACCACTCTGCCCCTCTCTGTGGATGCTCAGAGAGGGGAAGTGACTTACATAAGACCCAAGGTTAATAAAGAATTGTGCCAAAATTCAAAGCTAGATTTTCTCCCAACTGTTTTTTGTGTATTATGATGCCTCTTTAGTGTGGAAGTTTGGGAGAAGAGGGTGTTTAGGGTTAATAAGAGCAGAAATCTGACCAAGGACCCAGTATTGTGGGTCTGACTCACTTGACTTTCTACCCCTTGGGATGCCCTCCAAGGCTCCTGCCAGAGACCTTGCCTTATTCATGTTTGTACCCCCATGCCTAACCCACACTTAGCACATAGTAGGAAGCACATAGTGTAACACCTGCTAGGGGGCCAATCCAGGGGAAGGAGATCTTAATCTCCTTTAGTGCAGGACAATCAGTAAAGGACAATCATGAGAGTTGATTAAAAGAAATTATTCCTAAGAGACAGAATGTGATTTAACACTTTTAACAGATGAGAAACACCAAGAATATTTCAAGGCTAATACATGAAAAAGCACGAGGGAACTTTTTGAGGGAACTAGAGTAAGCCAAGCAAATGCTGAGACCTGGGGAGGTCATCACACTTCAGAGGAGGCAGCATGCTATTTGTACTTAAGATTGTCTTTTTCCTTTATGTAATATTGAATGATCTATAGAAATAAGTTTAGCAGTGCTTTTCTAAATATAAAAATTATAATTAATTTTTAGTGTAAAACACCAAGTCATTTTTGGAGAGCATAGACTTTAGTATAAATCTCAGCTTCTTAATTCAATACCTATGTAGGAAATCCTAAACCACTTTTCCTGCTGACTTTCTCAAAAGATCAACCTCTGGTCATCTGGTGGTAGACGCATCAAAAGAACTAATTGACCCCCTTAGGACATATCTCCAAACTTCAGTCCCTCAGCGGAGAAGGAAATGTCACATCAATTATGGAGGCTAGTTGGCAGGGGACTGAAATTAAGACTGGGCTAGAGGACTTGAGAAACTTGTTCAGCTCTTGCATAAACATTTATAGAGCAGCTAATGTGGACAAGGCCCTGGGTGATACAGAGATGAGTCTCGCGTGCCCTTTCCCTGGAGGAGTATCCAGTTACAGCATAAATAACAAGAAGGCAGAGGGTGTTAAGTGCCATAAAAGATGAGCAGGTAAAGTGCTAGGGGAGCATTTGGAGCTCAGAGAGGGCGATTTGCCCAGGTTCTGTTGCACTGTTATTAACACTTCCTTTCTATGGTTTTTCCTGGGAGTAGAAAGAGAAAAATGTCACACTAGGTGAAAACATTTTCTGAGCAACACCGAGAATAAATAATATATTGATGAAGTGTATGTGCGTGCAAAAGGTGTTTATATTAGCATTATTTATAAATACAGAAAAAAAAGAGAAACCTGGCACAGAGGATATTTGATGAGCTACTATGCGGCTATTTAAAAATCACAAAGCATAATATTTAACAAGGGGAAAATATCATATGTTACTAAGGTTTTCATGTTTGAAAACCCTTATTTATATGTGTGTATGTGTTAGTATATAATAGAAGTTTGAAAGCACACACACAGAAAGGTCAAATTAGCTATGGTTATCACTGAGTGGGAGAATCATGTGTGATTTCTGTTCACTGTGATTTTCTGTTTTGCAAGTTTTCTGAACTACCATGTATAATTTTAGTGTTATTAAAAATAAGTACATTCTGATAAGAATTCACTGTCGCCATCCTCCCCGCCAAACTGCATTCTCAGAGCCCACATGCTTCAGTCAGTCAGTACTCACATTCCACGTGATCCAGTCCATGTGTTCCTGAGACAATGTCTTGTCTTCGGATTGCCCTGCTCTCTCGGCTATGGCAGTTTCTGAGACCAGACTGGAAAAGCCGTGTTGTTGGTTCTCTCTCCAGGTTGCTTGAGTTTTTAGCAGTAAATGTTTTTTATTTGCTTCCCCATGGGAATATTTTCTCTTCATTCTGTTTGAATATTTGTATGTCTGTGCCATAGTTGCTTATCTGGTTTCCCAGGACACCTGTCTGGGACTAACTAGGGTGTGGATGGTGATGGCCATGGTGCCTGACTACAGCCTCTCCCCAGGGCTGCTCCTGGAATGTTGAGCTCCTAGGCTCCTCGCATTGGTGCCAGTCCCAGGTGGCTTGGGTTCCTGGAAGGAAAGAGCGGTAGGTAACTTGTTCACTTCTGTGGCCCTTCCCCCTGCCTCTCCCCATCACCACCTGCCTCACCACCATGTCACTATTTCTCTAGGTGAGCTCACCCATAGAGAGGTGAGGGTTCTTTTGGTTATCAGATCCTTTTTACTCTTCTTAAATAGTTTGAAGGACTGGCTTCATGGACCTAAATGTGTGTAGCACAAGGCCCCATGCTCACAAGGTCCTCATACCTGGCTAATTGCTCTGCTCTTGCTGTCTTAAAATTTTTAATAAATTTTGAATACGAAACCTTATGCTTTCATTTTACATTGGGCCCTGCAAATTAGGTAGCTGGCCCTGATGGTTGGGCCTCCAGGTAGTTTTGCTTGGAGAGGCAGAGTGAAAAGAACATGATATTTGAAGTCAGGCAGTGCCGTGTTTGAATCCCAGCTCTGCCACCTAGCTGTGTGATTGTCTTAGTTTCCCCATCTGTAAAATAGGCAAATGTACAGACACCTACTTTACAGAGCTGATGTTAAAAATGAACATGTATAAAGCTTCTAATCCACATTAGAAATAAATAATACTATTTAAAAATTGATTATTATGGAATAACTATAGCTTTAAGACACTCCTCCCCTCAAATATAACCTTGCTCTTTGAGTTCACCTTTCCCTTGATTAAGCACACATAAATTAGTTTTCCTGATGCCCAGGCTGAATAGTGTCCAGGACATCATCAAGTACAATCTCATGCCACCCTGAACTAAAGGACTAGGAATGGGCTGTCTGGACTCAGCATGTCTCCCTGACACTTTACCCATGAAGGCCTGGGTGGTCTTTCTCTTCCCAATTGTTCAGGAGTATTAGCTTAGGGGTTATCCTAAACTTCCACGTTTCCTTCCCTTCCTCCCCTAGGTGACAGAGGGGGTCCCTCTGCAAGTAGGGCTTCTATTGGGTGAATCTGATAATTCAAAATTTCTGAAGTCAGTGTTTAGATTCAGTACCTTCCCTGTCCTAGCTCCACACTGGCTTTTAGGTCACACTTGGTTTCAGATCTACTTTTGCTCCATTGCCTCTATCTAAGCACCAGTAGCAAGAATACTTCCTTCAGAATGTTTATGTTATTTTTGTGCCATTTGATCCTTGAAAGTATACTAAGAAGGGGTCAGAATGATCTCACCATTTCTCAAAAGAGAGAATGAACGCTAGCAAGATAAAGTGACTTATTCAAGGATGCCCAGCAAGATAGGGAAAAGCCAGGTGTAGGGAAACTATAAGTCTTATTCATTCACTCATGCATTCATTCACTCACTCATTAAATGCTACTGGGCTTGGTGCAATGGTAACGAAAACAGACAGTGCACCTACCCACGGGCAGCTAATGATCTACTTAGGAGAGACAGATATTAAACAACTAATCACAATAATAAATGTAAACTTTTGATTGTGTTAAGTGCTGGGAAGAAGAGGTATTTAGGGCCAGGTTCCGACTGGTTAAGAAGTCCTCCAATCAAGCTGCTTCTTTGAAAAAAGCAAGTGGCAACTCCAGGCTTACATACTTTTATTTATTTAACTGTTTATGTGATACTTTCATAAATAAAGTATTTCTCTGAGAGCGAAACAACTCATTTCACTGGGGAGCTATTAGCAACTTAGAATCTTCTTCCCTTGCAGGCTTTCTCTTCACTGCTGTTTTGCCAAGGGAGTGTGCTATGGTAGAGCAGTCTGAGTCTCATGGGCCTACTCGACAGACTGAGAAATATTGGAATGTTTAGATCCTTGGAGATCAGACAAGTTTATGATCTTAGCCCTGCACTCTTGATCCAGAGCATCATGCCCCAAAACACCCACCTGCTGGGGCACCAAAAGGAAGGTCGGCACCTGTCAGCATTTACACTTGGTGCTGAGGACCCTCCTTGTTTATTACCATTCTGATCTTGTTCTGCCATCTGTATGTTGATTGAAAAACATTCTTTTTGGCATCATTCAAGACAGTAGAGACAAACTAGGAAATGTGAAGGATGAGGTCCCCAGTCCCAGGAACTTATTGAAGTTAGACACTAAGCAAACACATGAATGAAAATATAATTGCAAAATATAGTAAATTCTAAGAAGAAAAGAGACCATTACACAGGGAAAGAATAAAAGGAGCATTAAATAAAGCCTCTCTGAAGAGAAAAATGACAATCGAGCTGAGAGGTGAAGAATAAAATGGAGTCCAAGCAGATAAATAGAAAGAGGGCGAGTTTCCTAAGCAGAGGGGAGGGGTGTGTGAAGGTTTGAAAAAGAGAGGAGCAGAGGGACAGAGAAAGACAGACAGACGTGCATCACACCTGAAATGGCAGTTATTCCTGGTATTTCCCAAAAGCCTAAACCAAATGTCAGCTGAATACCTAAATTCAAGGACAAAGGTGCATTTTGCATATTTTAAAATTTTCTTTGGGTGTACACAATTTAATAGATAGCATCTTTACAATGGCCTATGGTACTGAAATAATCAGAAAGTTTCCTTTTTGTTTGGTTTTGCTCCCATTTATAAGTGGCTTAAATATTGAAGACCACTTTCCCCACCTTTGGCCTCTCTTCCCCCTTCCCCGTACCAGTTTTGTGCTTCATATTTGCAGCATTGGCCTTTGAAACAGACCTTCTCCTTCCTGCCACCACCTAGAAAGGGGATAGACAACTCAACAGTGCTCTGCTCCCGATTGTCTGAAAGCTCCTGTGCCATCTGTATCGACTGACGGCTTCTTTCTCTTGGCCGAGTGCATGTCACATTAATGTGGCCCTGAAAGCAGTTTTATAATCTGAAGAATAAACAGATTGCTTGTCAAATTCACTTTGTCTGTTCCATTGTGACCTACTGACATTTACACTGCAGTGCGGAAGCACGGCAAAAGGGTTGGTTGCCTGCATCAACTATTTCCATTACGGAAAGTGTGATTATGCTGGAAAGGGGTGGCACCCTCACCTCAAGGCCATAACCATCCAAAGACAGTGGGATTGACTGCTCAGTAGTTATTCAAACTTTGAATTGTTTTAGAAAATACCCTTGAAAAAATAGATACATGGGTGAGACTTGTTTTTAATAAAAACCTCCCTCACTAAAGCCATTGTTTTGAGACTCATTTTTCCCTTATTGTATTTGGAGAGATGTTGAATATGCATTTCTAGGAATCCATGATTTAAATTACAAAAGCCATGGGCATGGTGAAAGTGTTTTTTAGCAATAAAGGAAAGGGTTTCGAAAATTCTACAATGGCATCGAGAGGTCATGTAGTTGCCTTGCTCCATCTCAGCTTCCTTCCCTCCTTTTTATAAGAATCTGCAGCCACAGGGTCCTTTCAGTGCAGCCCATGACATATTTGGATAGCTTGAATCATTTGGAAATTCTTCCTAGCATGGAACCAGAATTCACCTTTATTTTCTACCCATTGGCTGTACTTCTGTTTGCACTGAGCACTACAGACATTCACTCTACCGAAACACTGTTGAGGAAAGAACAGTGAACTCAATTTCTCTAGGCATCTGGTTTGAGTTAGTGATTTCACAAATCTTTTTTTTTTTCCTAACTGGCACCAAGTTTCTTTATAATGAAAAAAACACCCCACATTTTCACCTTATAAACAAAAACTTCCAAACATACTAATGTAGAAAAAGTTCCAATGGTTTCTTCTTCTGGGGAGGCAGGTTTTCTTCTAAGGGCTTTAAATAGAAAATTAACATTTTTCTGAACATAGTGATGTGATGCTTTTTCCTTTTCACGATAGCATGTTGAAATTTTAGGAAAACATTGTGACTTAATGGAAGGTACTGACCAGTGAGAACCAATGATCTCTGCTACCTAGAGACTGAATGCCACCATGGCTTCACTCCTTCTAAAGCCTGGTGGTGCATCCATCCCAAAAGAACCGGTGATTGCTGGTCCAAATAATTGCTGGGTTTAGCTGCCAGATTCATTCAGAAATTGCTGGTATTGTCCTCTGTAAAATGATATGTCCCTATGATCTCTCTCTCTTTTCAGCAAACCAGAATCCTGGATATAATTTGATCTTCACTATGGAGAGGGAAGCTGAATCAGATAATAGAAGACTTGAAGAGTTTAAGTAACACAGGATCAACCTTATGTTCTCCATCCGGCTCTGCTCCCCAGCTGAGGTGGTTGCTCGGGGCTCAAGTCAATTTGATGGGAACTGAGGAAAGAATATTTTGAGTCCACAACCCGACTTAAGGGCTTTCCCTTTCCAGACCCCCATCCCCAAAATCTACCCAAGTCTTAGATTTACATCTCACAAAGGAGGTGCCAAGATTGCTTCTTTGCTCAAGTAATGCAACTCACCCGGAGCCCACAGGTAGCAATTTACCACATCCTCTGCATTTGACAGAGGGCTAAGAATTAGAGGAGGTGTTTTGCTCTCCTGTCACTTTTCTCTTCACAGTATAATTATCTGAGTTCCTAGGTGCTGCACTGATATGTGAAGAAATCCGAAGAAGAAATACAATATGTCTTCATTGTCTTTCATCATTAGCCCTTGATTAAATATTTCTTACCCTGGGCTAAGGTAGCATAGGGTGCAATAAGCCATGGGCTGGGAGCCAGGACAGGTGAGTCTTAATCTCTTTTCCACAAGTATTACTATGTGTCTTTAGTCAAATCATTTACCATCTCTGAGGCTTGGTGTTTTCTTCTGTAAAACCAGAGAATATGTTGGATTATTTCTGAAATTCCTCCTGGCACTAAGTTTTGTTTTATTCTATGATTATAATTTGTACTCAAAATCATAATGAAAACATTACTCTAAATACCAAGTAAAGGTGGTTAAAATCAGTTAAGTCATTTAATTTAATGTTGATCTATTGAGGTTTCCTCCATAAGGTAATTTCTAATTTTGCCTGCCCATTTGAAACAGCTGTTAATATTGGGGAGGTGGCAGGAATTAAAGCTATTATTTTTATATAAGCACAGTACTTTTTTTTTAAAGTTGGGAGTACCTCCTAAAGGATATTGTAAAGCAACCTATGCATTTCACAGTCTTTATAATTAAATTCTGAGACATTTACTAGCTTTATGTACTTACTGTCATATCTAGGTATGCCTAAAAGTAGCGAGACTAGTTTCTGAAAGCCACACACCCAGAGAAGTCTCGTCATGTGCCATCCATCATCTCCTCCCCTCCATAGACACGTTGTATTTTAAGGATGGATAGAATATACTGGGTCATTTATTTCTCATACCCCTGCCCTTTTGTCATCTACAAAGAAAGCAAGTAAAAATGAACAAAAACAACAAAAAGCCTCCTACAATGAAATCCAGATCTTAAGTAATAATATCATTCTACATTTGAATGGTGCTTTAAAATTCTTTATAGTAGTTTCACAGAAATTATTTTATTCGCTTTTTCCATTACCCTTGTGAAGTACAGAGGAGGGTGATGTTAGCCCCACTTTATAAGTGAAGAAATGAAAGCTGGGCAGTAAAGCTTGAAAAAAGAAAGGAGACAGGGCCCCTGGGTTCTAGTGTTGAAGCCAGAATGCCATCAAATGGGGTTTCCCTTTTAACAGATGTTAGCATTAGGGAACATTGCAATTAGCCTTGCTTTTCCTGAAATGACAACTCATCAAGCATATGATAAAAGCATGCTTCTTGAGTGTCAAATGGCTTGTCTCCTGCATGGTGTCAGGCATCCACGATCCATGGTTTTGAAGAGGATTTCTTATAATTCTAACTGTGACTAACAACTACAGCCTGTGGTGTACACATAGGAAAACAGCATCCAAAGCTCTGAATGAGTGAGAAATTCCACGAAGCCAGCTTGGTGGATTTTCTAGGCCACTGACACTGACTAACATCACAATGTACTTCCTAAGAGAAGAATCTGTTGTATAAAAATGTGGTTCTGATGCATTCAAATGTCTAAAAACATTTTTGGAAAGGGATAGTTTTTTCTGCTTGAATTTTGGATGGACAAATGAGTGACATTGTGCCATATAAGGGTGGCTTGGTTTGGAATTTTTTTTCTTATCTCCTAAGATACCTGGACTTGAGCAGCAAGAAGGTCAGAGTGGCAGTCACATTTTAAGAGTTCCTAAGTGTAATCCTACAGCCTGAAGAGAGACATCTCATATAATTCGAGTGACCCCTGTACACTTCCTGCAGGTCACCTTACATTTCTTAGCTTGAGGCCTTTGCAGAATTCATACCAGCTGTGAAACGATTCCTTTCCATGAAGCCCTGGAACAAAGAAGCTCGCTCTCTGCTTTCTGGTAAGTCTTGCTGAGCTATCTAGAATTGTGGTTTAGCTCCACAGCCTTGGACCTTTTGCAAACAATATCATTTCTTTCAAACGAAGATAATAGCAAGTAAGGCTACTATCATTCTTACTTTCTCTTCCACTCTTTTTTTTTTTTCCTCTGTGAATGTTTCAAGGTTTTGGAAGCAGGAAAAAAAAATCCAGGTTTGCAGGTCAGTAGTAACAACTTTGGACAAAACTTCTTCAATAAAGCTTCACACTATTTTATTTAGCCTGTTTGAAAGCAATAACTTGCAGAGACAAGTAACATCTTGCAAAACTTGTTGGCTGTTCAGCTTTGTCATCTTATTTCTTAAGGAAAATACCAGGTAGCTTTGTATTTTAACACCCTCTGTTTCATGCTGCCTTAGTAAAGTAAAATATTTTAGGAAAGTTAGGTCCTAGGAGAATGCAGTCTTAAAGATTTATTCAGTGAAAAGAGATGTAATTCATAGGGCAGAGCTAGAAGAAGTACATGAATGAAGTTTGGAGTTTACATGAAATCACTGTTTCAGAACCCCCTAAGTATCTTTGGCTGGGGAAAATTTGGATTGATCCAATTTCTAGGAATGCATCATAATTATAGAAACTTGTAGTGGGAATTCGAATCACAGTCACTGAAGGTTCAGGGTGTCCTTAAGTGCATCAATCTCTCTGATATAGGAGTCTCCTCTATAATAGGACAGTCTCTGCTTGCACGTCCCCAGTGATGGAGAGCTCACACCCTCATGAAGCAGCTCAGCTCATATAGAATATTTCTTATCTTCTGAAACGTCTTCCTGGAACTAGAATTTTCTTCCCTTTCTAATTCCCATCCAGTTCTGGCCTTTGGAATATGGTGACATCACATTTGGAGACAAATGTGATAACCTTGAGTATTTGCTTCTCTGAGATAAATATCCCCCTAAAATAAAAAAGTTTCTCCTAAAATAGGGCTACTATAATTTTGATTAAAAAAAAAACCACATTTGGGTAATTGGAAAGACATTCAATATTCTTAGCATTGAATATGTTAAGAATATTATGTCTCCTTGTAGTAATCTATAAATTCTATGTGATCCCTCTCAATAAATACATAAATTCTAAATGATACATTTTTCCCTAGAATAGGCAAAACTCATTCGACTTACTGTGGGCTTCCTATGTATTGGGCACTATTCTAGCTACTATGTATACATATACATCTATAGAATAGACAAAATTGCTTACTCACGGGGTTTACATTCTAGAGGAGAAAGACAAAAATACTTATCATTTAAGAAAGCTCTTAAGTGAGACAGAGACAATATAACATGGCAGTTGGGTAGAGAATAACTGTGTTGTAGGTATACGAATGGGTGTGTTTAGCTGGGGCAGGTGGGGAAGCCTCTTGCAGAGATAACTTTGAGTTAAAACCTTAAGGATGAGCAAGAGTCAGTCCTACAACCCACAGAGAGATGAATGTTACCAACAGAGGAACCAGTAAAAGCAAAGTCCCTGAGATAGCTCCTTTTGTTCAAGAGAATGCAAGGAGGCAAACTGGTTGGAGTGGAGTGGGTGATAGGAAAGATAATGAGTGGGGTGCTCAATTAACCAATCGTCAGCAGCTATATGCTTCATGATAAGCAGCTCGATTTCATCAGAGAATTTTAGTCTGATTTAAGAAGATCACTCTGTCCACTGTGTATAGAATCAACTGCCAGAGAGTCATGAGGCAAGAGTAGAAACAGACCAGTTGGGAGTCCAGGACTGAGAGAGAGAATGAAGCTTAAACTACAGTAGCAGAGAAGATTGAGAGGAGATAGGGCTTTGTGATGTATTTTGGAAGTAGCATTGATAGATCTTGCTGATGGATTGGGAAGGGAAGAGAGAAGCCAAAGACATTGCTAAAGTTTATGGCCTTCACAAGGGGAAGAGGGCAGTGCTGCCAATTGCATGTCTGGTTAAGGCTTGGAGAGCAGCCAATGGAAATTGGGGGCAGGAAGCATGAGTTCTGTCCTGGACACATTAAATGTACAGCCTATCAGACATCCAGGCAGGTATTGTGTGTAGACCGTTGAAGAGAGAACTCTAGAGCTCGGAGAGATCAAGATTGGAGAAATAAAGTTTTGAAGAAGGTAGGACTGGATAAGATCAAGTAGATAGAGGAAAGGAGGAAAGAGAAGAGCCTGGGGAGGGCAGGTGAGAAGAAGAAGGAAGAGAAGAGATGAAGGGAAGAAGAGAGGAGAGGCATGAGATGCTCTAATACTTAAGAGATTAGATTTAAGGGATTGGACAGCAGAGGAGAAGTAGGAGTGACCAATGAGGTTAGAAGAAAAGCAGAAGAATATGGTAACCCCAAAGCCTGAGAAGATAATATGTCAGGAAAGCAAGAGTAATCACTTGTGTCAAATGATATTGAGAGTCAAATAGAGTAAGAACAGAGGATTGACCATAGCTTTGCCAATGAAAGACCTCAGTGGCCTTGATAAAAGCTGCTTCAGGGGAGTGGTGGAGAGAATACCTAACACTCTGTTTGAAAAGAGGATGGGATGTGAGAGCAGATACAGATGACCCTGAAGGATTTTTACAGAAAGTGTGAGCAAAGAAATGGGGCAAAAGAACTAGGAAATAGAGCCAAGGGATATTTTTTTTGGGGGGGGTGAATGATATTAAAGGTATATTTAGGTACGTAGTTAGCAAGCTTTATTTTTGACACCATATTGTTAATAATGCAAACTAGGCTTCTATCTATCTATCATCTATCTATCGAAAGCATGACACACTGTTAACTTATTAAATGGAAAGTCAACCAAAATCTCCAATTTTTTGGGTGACCTCTATCAGGGTTTTGTTTTAACTCAAGTAGCTTTCACATTTATTACTGATCAATGAAATTAAATTATTTCTTCCTCCACTTCTGGCCAAGATGGGTAGACACACTGTGCCTCCTTGCACAACCAAAAGAAGGACAAAAACAAATATTAAAACAAAAAACAACCAGAACTGACAGAAAATTGAACTGTATGGAAGTCCGACAACCAAGGAGTTAAAGAAGAAACATTCATCCAGACTGGTAGGAGGGGCGGAGACAGGCAGCAGGGTTGGAGAGGACTCGAGGCAGGGCGGCGGCTGGTGGATTGGGGCAGGCAAGGCATGGCCGATGGACCAGGCGAGGTGGCTGCTGGTGGATCAGGACATCCTACACCCACATGCGGATAAACTGGGAGAAACAACTGGGGAGTGAGACAAACTCCGTAACCCAGACTTCCAGCTTGGGGAAATAAAGCCTCAAAGCCTCTAATTGAAAACTCCTGTGGGGATGGAGGCGGCGGCAGCGGGAGAAACTCTTAGACTCACAGGAGAGCTCCTCGGAGAGACCCACAGGGTCCTAGAACGTACACAAGCCCACTCACCTGGGAATCAGCACCAGAAGGATCCAATTTGACTGTGGGTAGCACAGAAAGTCACTGAAAACCGGCAGAGAGCAGAGCAAGTGGCATTCTTCCCTCTCGGACCCCTTCCTCATGAACAGCGTCACAAGGCAGCAAGGTGGCTGCCCCGCCCTGGTGAACACCTAAGGCTCCGCTCCTTACTACGTAACAGGCACACAAAGACAACAAAAATGGCCCAAATGAAAGAACAGATCAAAGATCCAGAAAAAATACAACTGAGCGACAAAGAGATAGCCAACCTATCAGATGCACAGTTCAAAGCAGTGATAATCAGGATGCTCACAGAATTGGTTGAATTTGGTCACAAATTAGATGAACAAATGAAGGCTATGTTAAGTGAAATAAAGGAAAATGTACAGGGAACCAACAGGGATGGGAAGAAAACCGGGACTGAAATCAATGGTGTGGACCAGAAGAAAAATAGAAACATTCAACCACAACACAATGAAGAAACAAGAATTCAAAGGGATGAGGAGAGGCTTAGGAACCTCCAGGATGTGTTTAAACGTTCCAATATCCGAATCATGGGGGTGCCAGAAGGAGAAGAGGAAGAGAAAGAAATTGAAAACTTATTTGAACAAATAATGAAGGAGAACTTCTCCAATCTGGCAAAGGAAATAGACTTCCAGGGAGTCCAGGAAGTTCAGAGAGTCCCAAAGAAGTTGGACCCAAGGAGGAACACACCAAGGCACATCATAATTACATTACCCAAGATGAAAAATAAAGAATCTTAAAAGCAGCAAGAGAAAAGGAGACAATAACCTACAAAGGAGTGTCCATAAGACTGTCAGCTGATTTCTCAAAAGAAACCTTACAGGCAAGAAGGGGCTGGCAAGAAGTATTCCAAGTCATGAAAGGCAAGGACCTCCATTCAAGAATACTCTATCCAGCAAAGCTATCATTTAGAATGGAAGGGCAGATAAGGCGCTTGCCAGATAAGGTTAAGTTCAAGGAGTTCATCACCAAGCCCTTATTATATGAAATGTTAAAGGGACTTATCTAAGAAAAACAAGATAAAAAATATGAACAGTAAAATGACAACAAACTCACAGTTATTAAAAACTGAACCTAAAAGAAAAGCAAAAACAAACTAAGCAAACTAGAACAGGAACAGAATCACAGAAATGGAGATCACATGGAGGGTTATCATCAGGGGAGTGGGCGGGGAGAGGGGGGAAAGGGTGCAGGGAATGAGAGGCATAGATGGTGGGTAGAGGATGGACAAGGTGAGGTTGGGAATAGTGTAGGAAATGTAGAAGCCAGGTAACTTATATATATGACCCATGGACATGAGCTAGAGAGGGGGAATGTGGGTGGGAGGGGGTCTGCAGGGCGGAGGGGAATAGAGGGGGAGAGTGGGACAACTGTAATAGCATAATCAATAAAATATGTTTAAAAAAATTATTTCTTCCCAATAATGTACTCTGTTCAGATGGTTTTTGAATCTGATATTTTGTATCTGTGACACCAAGACTTGCTTCATTGACGTGCACACTTGCGTTAGTGTGAATGTTTTCGATACGATTTTTTACCCTGCTATGAAACCACTTTTTGAAGTCCTGCAATGTTCGGGGAACATTTGCCAAATAATTCATATTATAAGTCTTCCCATCAGTGCAAATAAAGCCAGATATGTTTGTGCATCTGCTGAGAAGCCTTGAACTAACCGCGATCATGATGTTGCATGTTCATTCATTCTGAATAGTAATTCTAGATTGACCTTTGACTTCTTCCATGTATTCAGGCCTCTTACAAATGGATTTCTTTTTGCCATTAACATTTAGAATCACAAAGTTTTAGAGATTAAAAAAAATTGATTTTTTTGTCCCCCAAATCAGTTCTTTACATAAGACCATTTAAACATAATAGAGAAAATTATTTTAGAAATACTTGACGGGATAAAATTGAAATTTAGAAATTTGCTAGTTGCAGTTAAAACTTTTATGTGCTCAATAGGAACATAGCACTGTTCTATTAGGAACTATTCAGTTAGCAGCTTAATCATTAATAGCTGCTATGAGAAAAAGTGTTGGGCTATGTCTTTGAAGGTGTATTTTTTAAAAGCAGAATTATAACTCAAAATAGTATCAGTTTATTTACTGAGGATCTCATAGAAAAAAAGAACAACAGGAAGGAAAAGGAAAAACTAAAACACAAGTGATTACCAAAACAAACAAACAAACAAACAAACAAAGTTCCCAATTTCCTAAAGAATTCTGCCTCCTATTCACAGAACTTTCCTTTTAGGAAGCTTAGACAAAGGGCAGTCCCCCAGTGGGTCACATTGGTTTTTTGTTTTATATCTAAGCCACCTATTTCCCCCCTTTTCCTTATTCAGATACCTTGAGTTTTCTACTGCCTCCTTCTTTGCCTCCCTCTCTCTATCCCAATGGGAACCTATTCAGGTGAAGAAATACCGATTAGTCACTCACATTTTAGTATAAATTTTTAAATATTTTTCTTCTCCAAGATATCTATATTAAGCTATTAATAGTTATTACAGAATGATGTTTATTATTCCTATTAATAGAATTTTAGACAGAATTATTCTAGAACTAGAATCCCCTCCAAAAGCTTATTCTTTTGTTAGAGCAAACAGTGCTTGGTTAATGTTCTCTAAAAGTGTTTTGCTTAGGTTTCTGGAGCCATGATAACAAGTAGTATACTCATTGTAAATTCATCTACCAAGACAGAGTTAAAAAGAAACTCAGATTTAAGGAACTTCCCCAGGAAATGTTGCCAGGGAAGAATGTAAAGAAAGATACAAAGATCCTTAGGAAGCACATCCTTTCAAGTAGGATTTAAAAGTAAGAAAAGCAAAAAGGCTAAGAGCTGAAAGGAGCATTGCAAATCACCACGCTCAACAGTCTCATTTCATTAACAACACAAATAAGGCCAGAGAGGTTGAACACTTGCTCGTTGACATATGGCTGTTAGTGGCAGAAATGAGACCAGCACTCAGATCTCCATATTGGTTTGAGTTTGTTCATTCATTCATTCATTCATTTATTCATTCATCAAACACTCATGGAGGGTCTCCTGGGTCCCAGGCTCTCTCTGCAGTTCTAGGATACAGTCATGAATAAAGCAGACCAAGTTCCTGTGTGAGTGGCAATGTTGATCACTTTGTCACAGCTGTGGGTCAAGAGCTGTTCCCCAGATCGTTGCACAAGAACCTGACTGACCTGTAGGACACGTCAGTGAGCAAACTTCCCTGATTAATTACAACCAGCAGAGTGCTTAGTGGGAGCATAGCAGGAGCTGACATAAGTACTTTCTCACCACAGATTTCAGGAAAATTTCAACTCACACATTTCTGACTCATTGGTCATTTAAATATTTATTGGCTGTTATGACAAGAAGACTGGATATCCAAGATTCATCTGTCAAAGCTATGATTTGAAAAGTAAAGATCCTCACATTCTACCAAGAAGTTAATAGAATCACAATAGATTCTTTTTTTCTTTATTTTTAATTCAAACACATCACATCATAGCCAGTACCAAGTTGGTCCTCCAATTTTACAAAGATTAATTGGAGTGCTATTATACAATAGCATATTTGGTAATAAATATGAAGGAAGAACTTTTCTCCTGCCATATGTGCCTAATTTCCAATACACAAACATTTCAAAATAGATCTATATTTTGAGGCAGAGAGACTACATTTTCCCGGGCAACTCATTAATAGTTGAAGTCAATTTTAAATGTGTTGTTTAACTTAATCACGCAACCCACCTCCCCTCTTTTCTCCTCGCCTCCCTACTCCCAGGCCCAGCCTTACTGCAGAAGGAGCTGGGGTTTGGATTTAGAGAGATGGGCTTAGATTCCAGCCCTGACGTTTTAGGTATGTTATGAGCAACTAGCCTGTTTAAGCCCATTTATTTGTAAATTGGAGACAATAGCACCTTCTCGAAGAACTGCAATAAGAATTACATGTGGGGTCATATGCGGGCAGGGCAGGCTCACCCTCCCACCTATGTGATGGTTTTTTAGGAAACATTAATCCTTCTTTTCCCTTCCTGCTTTCTTTCAAACTGCTTATTTCCACATGGTGCCGGGGGTCTGCTCTGCAGTCGCACTTTGATTTGCTTTCCCTGCCTTGACCTCACACAGCTCAAGGCCTTCAGCTCCCGGGAAGCTTGGCCTGGTCAGCCCAACCTACTCTCCAGCCTGCCAGCTTTGCACTCACTGCTCCCCTCCTTAGCTGGATGTTTCTATTTAATCTCCAAGAGTTTATGCCATGTGTCATAATGAAAGCTGCATTCCAGTGGGGCCCTCTTCTAGTCAATTCTAGTAACTTACCCACAGTCTGTTAAGGGAGGGTGGTATATGCAAATGGCCACCATATATTTATTACATAAAGGAAAGCAAATTACAAGACGATATGCTCATATAATTCCATTTTGTGTTGTAAAATACCTATCTAATGTATGTGTACATGCATAGAAAAAATGTTTGGATTGATGAACACATAAAACAATGTTCACTTTTAATGAGTAAGAGAAGATAGTAAATAAATGCAGGACTTATATTTTTTACTTAAGTGAACTGGTGTGCTATTTTTTAAATAAAAATTATACAATAAAAATTACTTAAAATATAATGAAAAAAATGTATATTGAATTTTAAAGAACCTGGGATTAGGTGTTTGAAATGTTTTCAAAATAGGTAACAGAATGATGTACTCTCTCATTTTAATGATAAAATAATCTTGCTAATTATGTGTAAGCAGAGATATGTTCTTTTAAATAAGATGTAGGAGTTTAGATTGTGCTACATATTTGATATAGCACAATCTAAATTCCTACTTCAATTAAATTTGGAGGTGACCGTTAGCCTTACAGAACTAAGTCTTCCTGCCCAGTGGAACCTATGCTTGAGTTTAATTACAGATTGTTTACAAACCAGAAAGCACACAAAGATTGGGCACTTTAAACTATTTATTACACATTCAAAATGAAAATAAGGCCTATTTTTTGCAGATTCATGTTCAACAAATTTATATAGAGCACAAACTGTGCATCGCCTATTGTGCTGTGCATTTTTACATATATTTTTCTTATACAGGTGTCAAAACAATCTGGTGGAAGAGACTATTCTAGACTCATTTACAGGTGAGAAAACCAAGGTTTGGTAGAGAGACTAAGAGTGACTTGCCCAGTGACTTGTTCAGCTCATGTTGATGAAACCAGGACAAGAACCCTGTTCCTTTGACTAACAGACTTGTGCTCTCTTCTTGGCATCACATCACTGGTTAGGATATTCTGATTGACTCATGGCTTCCCAGGAACACTCAGAAGAGCCAAAAGCACTCCTGAAATCAACCAGCATGCTTTTCCCCCTGGGCTGTGGCAAATATCCTTTGTCTACAATCATTGTAACCATACTTACCAAATGCCTATACTTGCATTTCTCTGCAGAAACCCCATAGAATCCGCCCCCCCACCTACCACCAGAAAACAATATCATCCAATTACTACTGAAAGTCTTTTCCTGTGTCGTGATTGCCAGTATAAAACTAGTTACTGACAACTCGGAGACAATAATACCACTTGTTGTGTCCTTTCTCATAAGACATTTGACTGAAATTAGAATTCCATTGTGCTTCTATTGTAGCTAAACAAAGTCTACATCTTGTTGTAAGTAATAGAACTTATTTATACTTGATATCCTTTGAAAAGTAGTGGCACTTCAAACATAGAGTCTTGCCTAATTCTTCCAGACAAAGTGACACATCATTATCAGGTGGCAGCATTGTTAATATTTAAATACTGGCCTACACCTATCTGTTCATTTCCAAAATTGTTCTGAGATCCACCAGGGGGAGATGAATTTATATGTGTGTCTTGATGCACCCTCTCAATACTTGAAGGGCACCTACAGTAACAGAAGGCTCACCCAGGTACCGGATCCTGTACAACCTGTTTGTTTTCCACGGCTCCATGACGAGTTCGCAGTGAGTTATGCTGACTTTTCTCATTGCCAAGATTTTGGCCGGCACTTCTTGCTCGTCATTCTTCATTCTTGTATTTGCGTTTTGGGTGAGTCATTGCCGTACTTGTCATCGAGGCTTCCTGGGGTGAAACTCTGGATCTTTTTTTTCCGTCATCCTAGACGGTCCTATTGGGTGAGTGTACCTTTAATTATGTTGTTGTCAGCCCAGAGTCAAGATGTGAACTGTATTTTCCTTTTTGTAAAGCCTGGCCAATAGGAAGGTCCGAACTTCGGAGAAGTGGTTGACCAGAGTTAGATGTTATCTTTAACTCCGTCTCCATCTACCACTTCCAGCACATACACACTCCACCACTGATCCTAGGTTTATACCCTTGACCTAGGCCATACGTAATGTTGAATAAGTCACTCCCTTTCTCCACGTATGTGTTTCCTTCTCCATAAGATGAGGGTGCAGGTCTGTCAGAGGTATGCTTTCTGCCACTACCCGTCCTGTACCCATGGAAGACATTACTAGTTGAACACCACTGTTTCATGGAGAGCCTGGGAATGGTTACAAAATCCTGAGTGCAACATCCTTGATATAGACATGTAGATGAAACATCATTAAAGTAAGTTTTGGGGATACTTTTTCCTCAAAAAATTTCTCTAAGTTAGACCCTTAGGGGATATTTAGGTTTCATATTTCAGATTCCTAGAGAGGAATAAAGGGAGAACAAGTGATTGGTACTCTTAGAAACTGTTTCCCCATTGGCTTGGACTTGTGCCAGTTATTCTGCTGGGATTTGCAAAGGGGGTCAAATACTTGGAAGGCTTGATGGGTTTGAGAATATTTTTAGAAGACTGATGTGGAAGTCTCGTATTTGAATGCTAGTTGGACTGAGGAAATTGCCTTGCTATTCTATTGAAAAGATGAGAGTTAATGTTTGTGAAACCTTTTATTAATTTCATTAACAAATATTGTATTAGTTACCAAGTACCATGTTTTCTTCTAGGCACATTTCAAATATTAATTCATTTAATCATCACAGTAACCTTATGATGAGGGTACTATAAATACCTTCATCTTCCAGATGATGAAACCAAGGCTCAGGCTGGTTGAGCAACTCACCCACAGTCACACAGCTGGTCAAGGGTGGAGCTGGGATTTAAACTCATCATTCTACCCGTGACGAAGTTCTTAACAACTACCACTCTTCTCCCTCTTTAAGTTGTAGAAACTCTATGAGACCTAATCCATCTTAGGCACATTTTTGAAAATACAAGTTGTTCTCAACCAGAGTACTACCCACATCAGTGTAATAACGCTGTGAGGATCAAATTACACAGCACAAGCAAAGGATCTTGCCCACTGAGTAAGTGTTTAATCCAAGTGTCTGCCTTCTACTCTGTCTGTCCCTATTAAAAAATCATAAATATGTGAATCTAGGAGAAACGTGAGGGCACATGTTCTCTGTACATTAAAAAAATCTGATATTTCATTCTGAAATAAATTTTTTTTCAACATGCCCCTGTAGAAATCAAATAAATGAAAAAAATAAATACAACCAACAATGTAAAGAAGGGGGAAAATGAAGAAAAATCATTCATTGATTAGGAACATTTAGTGGGATGCTTTACATGTTCAGTTACTCTGTGCTAATATTTTAAAGCCACTGGTTCACTGACTTCATGAGAGATGGAACTTACGCATCCCCACCTTCTCATAGTCCTCTTGTCGCAGAGACACTGTGATTTTCTAAAGGTTTGACCTGACAAGATATTTATCAAGGGTCTTCTTACTTCAAAACACTGTTCTATTCATCCCTTTCTTGAAAGGCAGCACTGAGGTTCTAAGAGTTCAGAGGGTCCTCCTGACAACTCGGGAAGTTTCTCCTGAATTCATTCACTCAAATGCTGTGGAAGGTATTTAGTGGTTCACTCCATGGATGGTATCATCCATTCATTGAGATTCCTTTGTAAGTGATCCCAGTGAACACCATACATCTTAATAAAGCCTATTCCAACCAGAAAGAGTAAAGAGGGCTTTACGGAGGAGGCTTGGAGAAGAGTGGAATTTTAAAAGAGAAATGAATTGTATAGGCATGAGAGTATGCTGGACCGGGGAACTGGAATAGAGAGTAAAAAGAGGGGATAAAATTGAACACTTAAGGAGACAAAGTTGATTTTTATTCTGTATACACAACGATGTGTCCGACAAGTCTGTTTTGGTTGCAAGTGACACAAAAACCAATTCAAACTGGCTTAAATGGGCAAAACAGTGAAGGTGGGGGCACCATCAACTCACATAACTGACAAGTCCACATCAGAACTTGCTTTGGGGCTTGTGGGATGCTCTAGGACTCCCTCTCTTAACAATGCGGTTGTGCCCTTTCTGTCAATCAAGTTTATTTTAGAGAAATTATGTTTTAGAGAAATCATCTTGGAAATAGACTTGAGACTGGATTGGAGATAGAAAATTATAAGCTTAGCTATCAAAAAGGCAACTGCTGTTCTAGTTCAGGAAAGAAACAATGAGAAGTGGGATTCTGGCAGAGGTTGGGGGTATGGGGAGGACATTTAGGAGGTCTACTCATTGAACATCAGGGCACTGGAGAGGAAAAACTCGAAAATAATTTTTAAGTTCCTGCCTTGGGTAACTGGATAAAAGTTGGGCCTTTCATCCAAACAAGAACATAAGATGTTTAGTGAGGAAAGAGATAAACTTGATTTTTAATGACCTCTGGGACATTCAGGTGCAGATTTCTAGTAGGCATCTGGATATATTTATCTTGAGCTCAGGAAACCACTCTGAGCTGTGAAGATAGATTTGGGGCTCATTGGAGCATGGGGCTCACAAAATAACATCAGCACTTACAGCTTTTGGAAGACAAGGGGAAAGACGTATAAAGAAAACCAAAAGGAAGGCAGGCAGAGGTACAAGAAGAACCAAGAGACAGTTTTTACCAAAAAACAAGAAAGGAAAAGGAAGAAAAGTGTGACATTCTAGGTGAGATTAATTAAAATAAAAGATGAAAATGTTCACAAGACGTAGCAAACGAACTAAAAGACCCGCTATCAGGTCCATGGTGGATTCCCTGCTGTCAACCATAGGGTGTGGAAAAGAATCACAAACACCATTTCAACCAAATACATCAACATAGTTACTGATCACCTGCTAAATGGAAGATACCTCACCAAGCGAATGGAGAAACCATAAAAATCATAAATAAGTAAAAAAACCCACATGAATTTCAATTTAATTTTGACATTATAACAATTTGAAACATGAGCTCTATTTGTTTAGAGAGGTTCAATTCTCCGAATAGGAAAGGTGGTTTATATACCAAAGTGTGTAACCAAGATCAGAAGATTTTGTTGAAAAAAATCAATCATGGGTGATTGTGCTCATCAAAATTATTCCTTGTTATCTCCCTAGTAAGTATTGCAACTTTGTCCTATTTCTGAAGTACTCTTGCCACTAGAACAACTTCCAGCTCTTCCTGCCCCATTGCCCAACATAGAGGAGGCTTTCCCTCAATAGCAGTTGCCGTTTAATGGCTCCGGTCCCAGTGCTGTTGAAAGCACTTCTTCATTTTCTCCCTCTCTTCTTGTTTCCTTTGAATTAAACATTCTAATGGCATCTATCTGAAAGATGGTCACTCCACCTGCTTGTCTGTCTTTTAGCTCCTGGACTCCCAGTGTTTCATCTTAATCTCTCTCGTAATGCAATATGAGTTTTGAATTTTACGGCAGTCCTTCCCAGGTCTCTGGGAGGAAGTGAAAAGTCTACCGTTGACAATGGCAGTGGATCCCATAATTCCCATGACCTTCTAGGTAGGGGCTTACATTGTAGAATTGCACTATAAATATTTGAGCATATCTGTGATCCAGCCCTGACTTCAGGGACTCCGCATCCATATCCATGGACATCCTTTCTTCAGGATTTTGTGGATGACAGACCTTCCCTAGACTCACATACCTTTAATTATTCCCAACAGGAATATCTAGGCTAAAGCAAAAGTTTTTGTGGATTGCATGAACTCAACTGAATTGAAGTGGGACTCACCTCTTTTCATTTCAGAATTCCGGCTGTGTAATCTCCCTTGCTGTAGTTCCTTGCTCCTGCCACCATTTTCTTTCTTGTTTTTCTCCTAGAGAAGGAACATATATAACACAATTGAAAGGCAAACAAATGAATTCTGAAATATCTGCTCTTTCCCATCCTCCCTGCCTCCGTGCCCCTCCATTTGTGTGGACCATCAATGGCCAGTTGTTTCTGGGTAGCATGTATGTGTGATTGGCACTCCCCGCAATTACCCTTTCCACAGTGTCTGCCCCCGAGCAGTGCGGCTTCTTGGGTTACTGATGGCCTCACAACAAACCTGACTTTGTTCTTTTAACCATCTTCTCTCAATGCCATCTCATTAAAGTATATTGCCAGTGAAAGCAGCCCTGACAAATGTCTTTCTACTTGTAACCTGGCCTGAAACGGCCTAACTTTGCTTGTTGAGTGGGCTAAATATTCCAAAACTAATTTAGGAGAGAAACATGAAAAATACCCGTTCCTGTTGTCACTTCTGCAATACTTTAAGAACATGTTAAGCACAGACCACCAGTCTTTTAAATATTGTCTTGCTCCAATCACGAGATGAGCATGATTTCATATCATGTCCCCCAGTCTTAAGAATAAATTATGATAGAAGACAAGGGCCAGGCACTAAGGGAAGCCTGGGTGACTGGAAAGTAGAGACAGGCAATGAGGACCCCAAATGTTGAGCTTCTCTTCTGGGAATGTTTGGGAATTAAAGCTTTTTCTGGAAATTCTTATTTAAACATGATAAAATGTTCTGTATGTAGATAGAAAGCTGCTGATCAAAGGTTGATTAATATAAAAATAATTACACTACTTATATTTCAAATAGACTAAATCATATCACTGGAGACAAGATTTAGTCCCATCTCCTGCTACATGGTCCCTTCCCCAGCCCCGGATTGATTCTCCTGAAAACCAATAATGTCGCAGCAGCAGAGCAGAGGCATGGAGCTGGGCTTTTCCAATTTGGAGCAGAATCCCGCCCTAGTTATTGGTAGACAAAGAGTGTGTCTGTTGGATTCCTGAACTTCACATCTGGTTGTCCTATCATATTCCTGCCTTCTGGAAGGGAAGTATCTCCTCAAAAAAATAAAATAAAAATATAAAAAAAACCCTTTTTTTCATTTTTAAAAGGAAAAAAGGAAAGAAGGATAAATTTAAGGAACAGACTTCTTGTTCTAGATATCAAATACTGTATCCATTAATTCATTCATTTGTAAATACTGAATACTTTCCAAGGAAATTATACAGTGAAGTGACTAAAAGTGTCCATTTGGGTTCAAACCTCTTGGATTCGAACTTTACCTCTACCACTTTGTTGTTTTTTGACCTTAGGTAGCCACACTAAAACACATCACTTGGCCTCCCTGTGCTCAGCTGCCCCCTCTGTGAAACAGGGTCAAGTGGTCAGGACAAAGTTTGGGACACAACAAGCACTCACTAACTGTTAGGGTTATTACCCCCATGCATGATGTAAAATTCTAAAAATTACAATAACATGTTTCTGCCCTAAAGAAACCTTACATGTGCACCTATAATATACAGAAAAAAGTTCATATGCTTTTAAATCTCCTGAAAAGGGCTGATATAAAATTTGAAGGAAGGAAGTAGCTAATATGAATGTTTTATGAATAGATACATAAATTGTTTGAGCTTATGACTGACTAGACAGCCTATGTCACGGTTGTGCTATTATTTACCTGGGTCCAGTCTTACTCTTTTCAAAGGATTACAATCTGGCATCAGTTGCTTCTACTTACCTGAATGTCTATGGGTACCTCCAATTTGAATCATGAGTGGCAATGAAGCAATTTTGCAAACTCTTAACTCTGCATCCCTATAATGTACATATTTCCTATGTTACATATGTATAGAAATTGACACACAAAAAGAGAAGTATTGGCTCAGACCAACATGACCACATTTGCTGAAAGTCCTAAGTGTCCACGTCTTGATTGTGTAAAACGCGTTTGTGCCCGTGTGTAGGGAAGCCCGGATGACCCCTCCACTGATACATAACTAAAATAAATGAAAGTGCAGGTAAAAGGTGTCATTGTATTCTCACTGGAATGTGCCTGAGTGAAGCTCAGAGAGATAAGTAACTGGTTATAACTCAGTAGCAGGGCCACTAGGACTCAAACCAAGAGCTCGCTAGTGTGAGGTCCCTGCTCTTTCCGGGATTTATGGGCCCTTTTCTTTTTGGTAACTTGGACTCTCATGGTTTTCTTGAGAATATGCATGTGATGGCTACGGTAAAAAAGTCAATATTAACCAACCAAGTCTCTACAGTAACAAATAGGAGCTTGACTCTTCTAGTAGAAGATTAATCTGGACTGAAAGGATTTATCTGAGCAATGCTTTTGTTATACTTTTTTTTCCATAAATAGAGACATGTGTGTTCCCCATTTAAATCACTTAATGCATAAATTCAAACATGCATTACAAGGACTGTTTCATAAACTCAAAGGATTCAATTGCACCTATAAATATTAAGTGTTTACATTTTAGGTACTTAAAAAACTTTACCTACATTTAAAATTAACAGTTAATCACAAATTCAACAAAGAAAGGGAGGGTGTACAAGATCTTTGAAGAGGTGGGAAAAACTTTGAGTTTATCACAGTGAGGACCTGCAAGGTCCCGCCAGGAGGCAGTCTGCATAGGGGCAAGGAGCAGGCATTCTGGATCAGATAGGCCCAGTTTGAACACAGGATGTAGAAGCTACTTAATCTTTCTTAACCTAAGTTCTCTCATCATTGAAATGGGATGATAATTCCTAGATGATTGAGAGAGGCAGATGATATTGCTTGTCTGGAATGTGGCAGTCACTTGTTAAATGTTGTTTGCCTATGGCTCCTGTTACTCCACTGGTCTCGATTTTTTCAACAGACTACCTTCAGAATGTACTGTTTTCTCAAACATTAGGGGTGATTTCTCACAGAGAAAGAGACAAGTAGGGTCACTTTTATTTTATCCGTCCTTCTAACTCATCTCTGTCTAAGCTTTGCCTGTCTGGCCTGGCAGACTTGCCTCACCTCTCCATGCCCAGGGGAAGTCACAACATGGCTTTCTGCTGCTCACTCAAATTGTCAACATCCAGATGCGGAACACTCATCTATTTATAATCAGGACCCCTGGCTCCATGAGAGAAAGCATGTCTGTGGGCCTCCTCCGCTCTTCCAGATCATTCCAGGTGGCTTGAATTTGGGGAGGCAGGGGGAGGGGTGCTGTGAGATGTGAGGATAGTTATTGCTCCCACTTTGAAATGGCTACAGAGCAGAATGGTAACAAAAATCAAAATCACAAACACTAATGAGGCTCCCTGGTTGGTGCCAGTTCTATTCCAGTCGCCACCCTCCACAGCCCCAGAAGAGAGTGAAGGATGATAGGTTTGGTGGAATCCTTGGGGCACATTCAAAGAGTTTGAAGTTTTGTTTGAAAGTCTGTTTGCAGACAGGAAAAATGGATTAAATTGCCTCTCCAACACAAAGAAATGCCAGGTCTCAGTAGAGGTAAGACACCAGAGACTTAAAGTGCTACTAGAAGCAAAATAATGAGAAGAGTCCAAAATGATGGACCATCTTTGCGGCCAACACTATGTGCCTTCAGTTTCAGAGTGTCTACATTATTTGTGATGAGCAGAACCAAAGAAGTGATGCATTTAATAATATGGCTTTTCTTCTAGAAAGGAAATGGGTTTATCTAAGGACCAGGGCATATATCATACATCCCTTTTTTTAAAAGCACAACAGAAGGTCATCGTCTTTGTTGCCTTGCCCATTGCTACTCCCCCCTCTACAACTTAGATTATTACATATTTAACTAATAGAAGTGATGCGTGTGTCAAACAGTATTTACAAAATGCCATTGGAATCCCAAGATTAAGTGAATAAAGATGTGACTTTTGCATCTCTCAAATTGTAACATTTCAAATCATTTTAAGGGGGTGAGTGATTTTTTCATTGGCTATGCATGTTGAAAGCACCAGACCATATACTTAAGGGAAAATTGGCGGGGGGGGCGGGGGGCAGAAACTGCACAGTTGCTATAACAAGATCATGCTCCTAATAAAATAATGAAGTACATTTGGTTAGATATTGATGGTTAGCCAAGCTTTAGAGCACCAACATTTTCAACTAATAGCACCTACTAAAAACACTGAGAAAGATCAGTTATGTGAGTACTTTATTTTTCCCTCAAACGACCTAACTCATCATTAATTTGACACATCAGTGCCAGATTAGTAGCTCTTTCCAAGGCTGAATTAATATTTTCAAAACTTAATAAGTCAACGTATGTAACATGCATTGAAATAGCCTTTATTATTTTTTAATTTTTTGTCTTTCTCTCTGTGTTCCTGTGTGTGCCTGCACCTGTGTGAATGAGTTTTCAGGCAGTCTTCTCTGTGATGGACACTGTGCTGGGCGTGAGGGGAAAGGACACGACACAGACCCTGCCCTTGGGAGCTAACTTGGCGGTGCTCTTCCCACCACCGTGGCCTGTGCACGTGTGAGAGGGACACTGTGAGCCATCAGCCTTGGTGAGAGCACATGCTGAAAGATGAGAGAAGGCACTTAAATTGAGCTCCAATGAAATATTAGGAATTTCAATTAAAAGAATATTTTGAGAATGCTTTTTTTATCATAAAATATATATATTTAAAATTAATATGCTTTATTTCTAGGGCAGTTTTAGGTTTACGGAAAATTAAGATGGTACAGAGTTTCCATATAGCTCTGCCCTTCCCCCATATGGTTTTCCTTGTTAACATCTTGAATTAATGTGGATCATTTGTTATAATTGATTAACCAATATTGATACATTATTATTATTATTATTATTATTATTAGTCTATGGTTTACATTAGGATTCTCTGTGTTGTAAGAGTTCTACGGATTTTGACAAACGTATAGTGTCATGTGCTCATCATTATAATATCATACAAAATAGCTTCAATGTCCTAAAATTCTCCTGTGTTCCACCTACTCATACCTCTCTCCCTTTCCCCAAGGCCCTGGGAACCACGGATCTTTTTACTGACACAATAGTTTTGGCTTTTCCAGAATGTCATGTGGTTGGAATCATGCAGCATGTCATATCTTCAGAGTGGCTTCTTTGGCTTAACAACAAGTACTTAAGCTTCCTCCATATCTTCTCATGGCTTGTTAGCCATGTTCTTTTTTTTAACAAATAGAATAAAGCACTTCTCACAGTTTTGGAGATGGACACTATGAATAATTTGGTGTATTTCTTTCTAGTGTTTTAATACATAGATATAGATAGACAGGCATCTACATCTCAAATGATCATACAGTCTATACTATTAAGAAATTCTTTCTATTAATAATTTATCAAGTATATTATATTATTCAATGTCATTTTGTAAAATTACTTCTAAAGGCTAAAGATTATCCCATTTCTGAATGTATCGTCATCTCACTAAGTCCCCATTTGGTGACACTAAGATTGCTGCAGATTTTTGGCTATTGTATGTAATACTATCCTTCACGTCAAATGTTTATTCCCACATACATGTCTTTAGGGAAAACACCCTAGAAGTATAACTGTGGTATCACATGGTATATAAAACTTTCATGCTTTTGATAGTGATGACCTATCTTTACTCCAGAAAGTCTATAACAATGTCTACTGCCCTGGGTGACTAGAGACTGCCCATATCCCTGCACCTCCTGAAAGCTGGGTGACTTCCTTTGAAACAATGTTTCAATTAAAAGAATATTTGACATGGGCTTATTGGGTGGTTAGGAGGTTAGGGGAAGGGAGAAGGCATATGGTGACGAAACTAGCATGTGCAAAAGCATGAAGGTGGGTAAGCATAATCATGTTCAGACAATCAAATATTCTGGTGAGGTGGAGGTACAGGGAGCCTCATGAAGAAGCAGTAGAAGCTGAGACTGGAGAGGCAGTCGATAGGCAAATTATGGAGGTCCTTGAATGCTCAGCTGGAGGGTTAAATATCTTGGGTAGACCAAAGAGAAGCGCAAAGGTTTCTGAGTAGGGTAATGAACAAAGCCATGGTCTTGTAAGGTTATTTTGGTGGCCGTATAAGGGTAAATTGAAGTAGGATGGTAAAGAACACTGAAAACCTGTTTAGTGATATTAAAACAGTTAAGGCTGGCCCCTTATCCTTAACAGGGTGATAATATCTGAGGATAATATCTGAGGATAACTGATTTTTAAGGGAACAACAATGGAAATGAAGAGGGAAGGATAAAATGAGGACTAGGTGGCAAGCGATGATTAGAATTTCATTGGCCCCTTTGCACTTTCTGTTCCCAACAACTTTCTCTGAGGCACTTCTGCATCCTTAGGTAACAGAAGGTTCCAACTCAGGGGGTGCTGCTGTAATAGAGGGGCTCTGAGGACCCAAAACAAAAACAAATTTACTTCCCATTGTGGAATTTCAGGCAATGTGACAAAACAGGGAGGACACCTTTAGGCAAAAACCTTTAGTAGCATTTGAGATGTGTAGTAATTTTTTTGAGCCAATTAAGAATCCTTCCATGCTCATAATCTTACCAACAAATTGCTCTCAGTTTGAATTTAATTTTATGAGAAGCCATATAAAGGTGTAAAGTCAAAATCATATTTAGTAATGCAGTCAATAAAAGTGACGATTAAAAAGGACACAGTTACCTGACATCGAGACTGTGGTCAAATTCTGGGATGGTTAATTACCATGACCACACCAGGTCCCTCCTATGGACCCTTATAGCCAGTCACAGAATTTGAGAACAGAGGATGAGAGAAGCTAGTTCAAGGGAAAGGGGCAGAGGAAAGTGACAGGTTTTGAAGGAGCTCATGAGTCATCCACATGTGAATGTCCAGCCTCAGCTGCAATGGTGACTGGAACCCAGGGGCTATGTTCAAGTGGCCTACCTGTTTGGGAATTCCTCTGCACATTCACAATAGTTAAAATTGTGAGAATTCCTAAAATTTCCTTAAAACCAAATTGTGGTTTATATTAGATGGTTTCACTAAGAAAAAAACAGACCGTGAGCGCTATGTTTGCGGTATGGGTTTTTGAACTGACCCATAAATTTAGCTTTGGGCTTAGAATAAATGACTTACCTTTTAACAGGATTGTTTTTGTGTTCTCCCACCAATATGTGCGTGCGTCTCCGTGTGATTCCTTCTTCCCCCTTTTCTGTCTTCTGTTATATAAGATCTTACTGCTGTCTTCACCATGATCACACTTCGACAGTCAAAAAAAAGATATATTTCAGGTGTCTGAGATGAAGGAGGTTGCGGGAGTTTAACCTTCCTTGGTATCCTTGTGGGCTGTCTGTATTTAATACTTGTTTTATCTGAAGCCTGTGGAGGTTCTAAACTATTAGAAGACACACTTTCTGAGAACTACCTTTCTAGTAGCGTGAAGATATATCATTGATGTTGGGCAACAAAGTTATTCTCTGTAATCCTCTTGATGTTGTAAATGAAAAAGAAGACGAAGCCAGCACCATCTGAACTTTGGGCAAACCATTTGCTCAAAAGGATCATCAAAGGACCAAGCCCTGCCAAAATAATGTTTTTTTTTTTTTAAATCCAGCAGAAAAGAAAACATTGAGAGCACACACAAAAATGAAATTGGTGCAAATTAACTCCATTGTGATTGGAGAGCAATACAAAACAAACTCCACCACAGCCTCGAAAGGGAAGCTGTACAAGACAGACATTGAAGTGAAGCCTCACAGTAGCCATCTTTTAACAGCTTTTTTTCTTCGATGCTTTAACCTAAAAAAAAAAAAAAGAAAGAAAGAAAGAAAGAAAAAGGGGGAAAAAGAAGAAAAGAAAGGAAGAGGAAAAAGAGGGAAGAAAGAAAAAACCTACCCATTGTCATGCCCTCCATTCATCTTGCATTCAAAGACATTCACTATGCATTAATTACCACCTTCTTCAATGCTCTGGGAGCGCCCAAACACAGCCTGTTTTCAAAGAGGCACACTTCCATGCCTCTGGTATTTATATGCAGAGCCTGCTGAAATTTTCATCTGAAGACTCTGAGATCCCCCCTTAATTTTTGCATACTCTAATTGTTCACAAGAAAAAAAGACAAAAGGATGATTTCATGCTTCCAGGACAGTTGTTTGCATCTCTTTCATTTTTCTTTCCAGCTGTGACTGGCAGCAGTAGGTTCTTTAGCAGGTGTCCTGCCTGCCCTATGATAATTTTTAACTTTCCTTTTTTTTTCTGTCTGTCACATCTATAGAGATCTTTTTTTTTTTTTCTTACCCCTGTTGCCTGGTACTATTTTTTCCCACCTTTCTTATATCAATCTGATATTGGGATATTTCCTTAATAGGTCACTCTCCTTAAGGGCCATTCAGGAAGAAGGAAAAGGACTGACTCAAGAGCTCAGTATCTCATGTAGACACATTTTAACTGCACAGTAATTGCATGTCTGATACCTACTTCCTTTCATTCCTATGGGTCAGATCGGCCTGCTTGTAGGGAATTACAGCATAGTGGATGAAAAGAAAATTTGCTCGTGCCACTCTTTAGTAGAAAGCTTTGGGTTTTTGAAGCACTATTTAAACATCAGAAAATTGATGAACTTGATTTGCAACTAAACTTCAATAATTAAAACTTAATTAGGAAACATATTGTAAGTCAATTCAAATATTCAAGCAAATATGTGATGTTCCAGCTTATTCAGGCTAAACAACATATCTTCATATTTTAAGGAGACAAAAAGAAAAAAGAATTAATAATTTGTATACACCTATAAGAACCCAAAAGGGTCAGGCAAATTGTAAATAATAGTAATAGTAATAATAATAATAATAACAGCAACAGCAACATGGAATGCTAGACTTGGAAGAAGATTATTTCAGCTTTTGTTTTTAATTGTTGAGGAAACTGGAGCCTAGAAAGATTGTGGCTTGTGCAACATCACCCAGGACTCATGAAAAATAGATTCTTGTCCAATGATGCCAATCACAACATATTTTCCTTGACATACCTGCTGACGTACCTAGAAAAGTTTCACAGTCTTTTATGGGCATCTGCAGCTGCACAGACAAAGTGCATAGCATGTCTTACCCATTCCTGGTACCATTGGGGACCATGATTTCCAGTGTCCTGAAGATACCATCAAGTTTCCCTATCAAGGCTTATATTGTCTGAAGTACAGTAGATGCTTTAGAAATGATTGCTGCTGTTGTTGCTACTATTACTATTGTTATCAGTTCAGGTCACCTTCTGGTACTGTTTTTATTGAAAACAGCATTTTCCTTTGTGCATGTAGGAAGATCCTATTTTGAAAGTCATCTGCCCACTCACACACACACACACACACACACACACACACACACACAGAACAAGATCCTTCCTTCTGAGAAGTAAGGCTTGCTTGAGCATGGTTGGTAGGGTATGTGAATGTCTTGCACAAGATGGACAGCAATTTGAACATTTCACCTAAAATGTATGATGTGCTTGGATATGATATTGTTATGTTACAGAATCACATGCTTATGATTTTGTAATAAAAAGGGGTGTTATTTGTGCCAGACCCTGTGTGTGTGTGTGTGTGTGTGTGTGTGTGAACAGATCACATGTATTGACAATAGTATCTATTTCACCACCATAACCAAGATCTCTAATAAGTGGAGGACATTGGAAAATACGAATTACAACAATAGGAGCTCAGAGTGGCAAGGATCTCATTAGATACCTGGTTCAACTGCCCTCCCATTAATAGAACTCCCCTTATACTTACATTCAATTTTCTTGTACTAAATAGTACAATGTGTCACAAAACAGACCCAACAACAATTTTTTGAAAGAAAATAAATCCTACTAATAATAGCCACCGATTGTGAAGTGCTCATTTGGTCAAGCACTGCAGGAGAGGTGCTTTATAGAATTATTTCTATAATAATAGGATTACAAAAACCTTGCAAGTTTAACATTCATATTAACATCATTTTAGTATATGACTAAACAGAACCTCTGGTGGATGTATCACCGAATGTGTAAGAGCCAGGGTTTCAACCCAGGCCTGTCCAACTGTAAAGTCCAAGTTCATTCTCCCTCACATCTAGTATTTAGGTTCTTCAATCAGGAGACAGTGGCTCTAAAATTCTATTTATCCTTTTCCTTTTTTTCCCCCTCTGACTTATTTATGTGGGTTCTGTACTATTCATCAGAGGCCATTTGCAACCTTTGAATTGATATACTAATCTTTCAACTTGAAGGATGATCAGTTGTTGAACCAGTTTATAGACTCAAAGAATCTAAACTTCAAACTAGAAATGAAATAAACTTCTTGGCTTGGTTCAGGTGAAATGGCACTTGACATACTTAGTAGCCTGGAAATAAATAATTTTAGTTTCATCATGTTAACACTCACATGAGACCCATCACTATGAGATATCAGCACTTAGGTCCTGGCTCTATGGATCTCCGTGCAGCCTTGGCCAAGCCACAGCCTCTCTGCACCTCATTGCCCCGCTGGTCAGAGGGAGTGATTGGTCCCTCCCCTGCCTTCCTGACAGAGTGGGATGGGAGCTGGGTAAGGCAGTGTGATCCTGCGCATAAACATGGTTTGTAAACTGAAATGCATAATACAAAACTTCAGAATTCATAATGTTTCATGTACAAAACCTCTACGTCTTAGGAGGATTTTTAATTAAATATTTGAAAAATGTATTATCTTAGAGTAATAAGAAAATAAGAATTCCTTTGCCCTAGAGGGGCACTAAAACACCACCATCATCATTTGGCTTCTTGAAAAGAGAAATCTAAAGCCAACGTGTGTGTTATTTTTTTTTGTTCATTTGTTTTTAAAAGTAACTTTTAATTATTAAAAATAAGGAGGAAAAAAATCACTCAAAGCAACTATGATTGCTTGAAATGTAATTCTCTTCTTTGGTTTCTAGACACTTAAGCCTTTTTTTGTGTGTGAATTTTGGGAAAGAACTAATAAACTATAAAGGTAAAGCAAACATTAGAATCATAGACTCCCAGCACTGGATAAAGACTTTTAGAGGTAATCTGGCCTGGCCCCCCCATTTGTCTCATGATGAAACCTAGAGTCTGAGAGAGAAAGTGATTGCCCAAGTTCAGCCAGTTCATGAACTTGGAGCAGGAATTCAAACACAACTCCTTCTAATTCAAAACCCAGCTCCCTTTTTGCTGCACCACAGGCCTTTGTTCCTACCATCAAGGACACCTGGAGGGTTCACAGTTTACTTTGTTAAGGCTGTAAACTCCTAGCAAAAATGTTTGTCTTCAATTTCACACACCCTTCAGGATATCACGCTGTCCCAGAAGCCTCAAGGCAGTGGAGGCAAGACCACAGACGTGTGTGTGTGTGTGTGTATGTGTGTGTGTGTGTGTGTGTGTTGGGGTGGGGTACAGGAGGATGGACCTGAGAAGCAGTACATGAAGGAGTTCTAAGAAAAACTAAAAGTGAAAAGATTTCTCTATCTGCTGCTAAGATCATTCCTTAACAACATCTCCATCTCTATCTCCTAATCAAAACAATACAATGACTAGTGCTTAGGAGGAAAAAACCCAAATAGTGCCCCTATGAGCGTGCAGCTCCTTACCCCTTCAGGAGCACCGATTTCCACAGGGAACCCCTTTTGATTATAATATTCCCAACTGCATGATTAGACCACCTGATTATCACTGCTGCTCAGACATTGACTTGACTGCACAGAACATTGCTTTTACTGTCCCTGAGCTTATGGTTTAAGAAAGAACACAGTATCCATATCTACGAGTGTGTTGGAATTGTAAAAAACAAAGCAAAGCAAAACCAAAACCAAAAATATTTTTCAGGGAAGTTTTCAAGGAAGACAGGAGGACAGATTAAATACAGAATTTTTAATTAGCAGCCACAATTGATAGCCAAAAAGCAAACACATGTTCAATTACACTTAAAACTGTTTCCCTGCATATTTTAACATTGAAATCAAATAGAATATAAGCCTCTTTTCCAATGTTCCTGTCTTCACCATTTTTTCCTTTTATTTTTTACTTCAGCATTTGTTGACCTTATATGAAAAGTTTATTTTGTGTACAATTGGCAGGAAATGTTTTTTTCTTGAATATAGTAAGTCTGTGTTATTACCTATAACTGTCTTCTGTGACAGATACTTGTATAGACGTTAATCGGTGATTATGATGGTCTTCCAGGTAACATTGTGTCTTTCAGGTAACTAAGTAATGCTAATAAGGCGATTTTCCCTGGTGCACTTACATTTACAAAGTGCTAATAAATTGCTATTTTATTATAGTTTATAAAACCGTAAAGCAAAATGGTGCCCACAGAGACAATGGGATGTAGCCTAAACACCCAATAAATGGTATCCAGGGCATATTTACATATTAACATGAAATAAAGAAACACTCTGTCCTTGTGTTTCCTCTACCTCAGGCCGCAGTATCTCGCCCTTCCTGCCACTTTTAACGTTCTCACAAAATCATTATCTGTCATTCTGGGAAATATGAATTTTAGTAATAAAATAAAAACATTATACTGACTATTGATACTTAACATTAAGAACTGTCAGAAAAGGTTTCACACAATTGGTGATGCTTTAATTTTCTAAGTTGGATGGTTGGTTCACATGTTGTATAGGTTTCATAACATTTATATGTTATCTGTGTCCCTCTGTATGTTTTCATAATTAAAAAATCTAAAGTGGTAACATAAAAGACATTAGAACATTATCTATGGACAGATTTTCATGACCAAAAGTTATTTGAAATGTTGCCTAACCCTTTCACACTTTACATTGGACGTTCCAGAACTCCAGGTGAGCTCTAATCATTACCGTTAGTGGACACCTACTTTGTGCAGTGCAATGCTAGGTGCCTCACACGCTGCAGAGACCCACAAGCTTCCAAGGTCAATGTTACCAACTCCAATTTACAGAATCAAAGATGTCAGAGAGCTTGTTTAGAATCACTGGTAGTAAATGGTGAAGCCACATTTTAAATCCAAGTCTGTTTTCTTGTTTAAATATGAATGAAAGCAGTTAAGATAGTACATGCTGTTTGTGTGTCTGAAGAAGCATGGCAGGTACCCTGAAAATCTACTTACGAGTATATGATTTTTAACATGAAAAAAGGAAGAAAAGTAATTTTATTTTTATCTCATTTCTACCTTTTTCACAGTCTTTCAGAGCAAAGACCATTTAAACATATTTATATGCTAGCACCAGACACATAATTAGGGTTCTCATAACTGGACTTTGTTGTGAATTGTACATTATGAATCCCAAAACATTGCTACACTGCTCCTTAAGGTATTGCTAAAATTCAAACATAACTTAGAGTGGTGAGGGGTAAATGAATGAACAAAAATGTCGTTTCCCAGTGTTTGAGAGGTTCACAGTAGAAGCATGCATACTCCCTCTGGTTATCAGTCCTTACTAACCCCTTTGTCCACACACTGTCCGGTCATCAAGCTGCTGGATCTTCAGGAGGCTCTTCAGTGACACCCACAAGTAACACTTTGGGGTCACATTCATGGCCGTGGCATAGTAAGATGATAAATTTAATCAAACATTCAATCTGAGCAATTTGGACTTCTCAACTATCTCTGATTAGCACAGACTACACATCCAGCCATATGACAGCTTTTTCCTTGAAATGTAAATTTACTCCAACACCTGTCGCAATTACCCTTTTGAGGGGAGTGGACAAAAGCGGCTGACATGACCTTTTAACCTCTCAGGCACTTCCATACCTGAGGCATTTTACCCAGAAATGTGCCGCCAGCTCTGTTTGTTTGCATTCCCCTGTGTTTTGTCATTTGTTTTGCCCACGCCCCTGTGTTTGCGCCCAACGCAGCTAAAATTCCACTACGAGCAGGGCCTCTAGTCTGACAAGTAAACAGCATGTGGGAGGGGACATCCTCAAGGCTGCTGCCTGGTGTGGAGACTTGCAGTGGGAGTGTTATTTTTGTGAACCAGTGGACCCTGATGTGGCAGGGTGTGCACGCATACCTTCTTCCGAGCCTTTTTCCTGCGCATTCTTTTCTATTAGACATGGTTATATGTTCAGGCATCACCGTTACTCAGTGTGGCTGAGCAGAAGATGGCTGGCGGGAATGCTGGAGAAGGGGTTTTTGCTTTGGGTCACAGGTTGAACTAAATGACCTTCCAGAATCCTCAGATTCTATGACACAATGGGGAGGGGTAGAGAGGCCAATATTTGTGGCACTTAAATAATTCTAAAACAGATTGCTTTGGCAAAGGTTTATAAAACAACTATACTAATTTTTCTAAGCAAATAGTTTACTAGCCGTGTTAAATAGCACCTTAGATTCACTCAGTTTCTGTCATTACTTCGGTTTCTATGCACTGATAAAGGATTGCCATGGACCCTTCTCAGGGTAGTCAGATTTCAAATAAACCTCGAATGAAACCTGTCTTTCTCAGTGAAAATCAAAGCAGGGACATATGCTCAGACTGGTAAAATTCAATTCTTTCCCTAATTCTGAGTTTTGCACATTCTGCAAGGCAGAGGACAGCAGTATGGCTGAATGAGAAACCAGTTTCTAATTTGCCTGTGGTTGCAGATAAGCCACCTCATCTTTCCTGGCCTCAGATACCTTGTTTTTTAAGGAAGGGAGATGAGTAAGATTGTTCCTTAACCCTTAAGGGACAGAGTTGAATAAAATTGACCTTCCAATGTTCTCATGTTCTAAGAATCTCCTGCCCGAGAGAAAAAGCACTTCTCTCCCTGTTCTTGCCTCAGTCTCTGTGTATACTTGGAGATTGCTGGCTTCTCCACCTTTTTAAAAGTGCAGCAGAAATATCTCTGAGGTGTGAGGAGGCTGCTATCCCAGATGCACTAATGGAAAATGAGCAGAAAACAGCTCGGCCAGGCTTGTACTTTTCCACATTTCTGTATGCTTTACAATCAGGGGTATCAAACTCATTTTTACCGGGGGCCACATCAGCCTCGCACCACATCAGCCTTGCGGTTGCCTTCAAAGGGCCGAATGTAATTTTAGGACTGTATAAATGTAACTACTCCCTCACAGTTAAGCGAGAGAGCTCGGTGCTGCTACCAGGTAGAAACAATGGGGCCGGATAAAACAATGCGGAGGGCTGGATTTGACTCCTGGGCCTTGTGTTTGCCACCTGTGCTTATATTATTTCATTTCTTGTTGCAAACCACTAAGAAGCTGGTACTTACTATTATCCTCATTATGGAGAAGAAGCTAAGACCTTTCCACAATTAAGTGGCCAAGCCAGATTCCAAGGCAGGACTGGTATTTTCCACTTCACCCCTCACCCACCTACCCTCCCCCCACCATGGTCAATTAAAGTACGGTCATTGTAAAGTAAATCTTAGCAATGATATCCTTCTTCTTCTATTTTTTTAAATCAAGAGATTAGGGGGATAAAAATGTCTAGATAAAGATCAAATTTTTCCGTTCCAAAATGTCCGTGAAGCCTTCATCAGCCCTAACCTGGTGCGTGGGAACCTTCCGAGCTGGCGGCAGCCGGTAGCTCATTTGTTTCCCTGACTCTTGAAAGAGCTACTGGCCACCTATTTTTAAGTGAAATAAAACTAATTTCATTTTGAGAATTCTTTGGAACATTTCATGACATTCGTTGAGATAAATGGGGACATCCTGGAGTGCCCCCAAACCAAGGTTGGGAATCTGTTCTAAGGATTGGAGAAGCAAATTAATTTCTCTTTCTGGTTTTCTTCAGAGAGTTTTATGTGTGAAAACTCACCTTCCTAAAGCTTTCACTGTGTGGTTTGGCTCTCTTTTCCTTACTATCCTTTCTCTTCTTTATTTACCGGGTAGAGACTACTGCAGAGCTCATTAATGTATCTCTTAACCTAATTCGCTTTTTTTCCAGTGAAACAATGCCTCTCGTTGCGGTGATGTACAAGGTTTTGAGCCAGGAAGAAGGCTGTGACCTTCTGAACTGTTCCGCTGTCAGGCTGAGCAGAGGTGACTCATGAAACACTTGTCGAGATACAGGAGAAAACAGCTGAGCAAGACAGTGCCCTGTCTTAATAGCAGAAAAAAATACATTTTCAAGCAGTTGTGCTAGGTTTCTTTTCAAGATTCTGCTCGTGATTTTCAAGGTATCTGACCTAACCTGACTGAATTCTGGAATAGGCAGAGCTTCAGCATGGGGAACCTACTTGCTGTCATCATCATGTGTTTATAAGCAAAGCCAAAACCGTTCCCAGGGAAAATTAAGTATAAATATCTAGTTCAGGGTGTCCCATTTAAAACTTAAATGTCATGAAATTACATGACCTCTTATATCTGCCATCTATCTGTTTACCTGTCAATGACAATTTTTTTTCCTTACAATCTTCTCAGTGCATTCTTGCTCTACCTTTTATGTTTAATATTCAGTCAAACATTCATTCATTCATTTACTCACTCCATTAGCACTAAGTAGATGCCACTGAAAATCAACAATTTCATAAAATACTTTTCCGTTAGTCAGCTTCTCAAATTAGGAATTATTTCATGACTGAGCTTCGGTTTCCTCATCTATTAAAATATAAAATTGGACAGGAGCTCTTCCATATATTTATTCTATAATTTCTAAGCCAAACCCCAATTCATGACATAAACATTTACATCAATATATTATTTATCTAAGTGGGGAAAAATATGTTTGGCACAGCTCTTTATAAACAACTCTCCCTAATAACTATTCTTTTATTAACTGGCAACTGATGCAAGTCTGACCAGGAAATTTTGCCAGCGAAGGGCCCACAGACTTGATCCTCAGATGGTTTTAGTTTTATTTGCTTATTGTTTTATAATTCCAGGCATTAAGCTCACTGTTTAGAAGTAGAGCATTTAAGGCTTGGCTCTTAATACTTCCATCACCCAGTCAGAATTAGACTGGTAACCAGACTAGAAACAGATGGTGGCAGAGTCAGCTACTCGTCCCCAGCATTCATTCTCTCGCTTTTCCCTTTAGTAATAGAGGACTTGAGTTTGAGCTAAGCACTTGACTGCCCAACTGGGAATTTGCATTCCCAGACTCCCTTGCAACTAAGTATGTCCCTGAGGCTCCATTTGAGCCAATGGGATGACAATTGAAGTGATGTGTGCTTCTGTGAGTCATCTTCTCAAAAATGAACCCACTTGCCATGCATTTCCCTTTCATCCTTTCTACTTGGCTGGAACAACCTTGGAAATTGGTACTGAGGATGCCAGAGCTGCCCGCCAGGCACGAACCACTGTCCTATCTTATTTATGTCATTGTTTATCATTAATACTTTGTTATAATGGCTTAGCCTATACCCTGCCTTACTTCGTTCTGGACTTAATAAAATAAGAAGGAGACTGAATATTTTTAAAATAGCATTTACAGAGGAAGGGGAAGGGATGGTAAATTATACTGCTTTTCAATTATATTCCAGAGAGAGGAGGGTGTCAAAAAACTTTGGTGAAAAAAAATGATGAGGCCCATTTAAGGATCTCTTTAAAATCAGAGGCATTTTTTCGGCCAGTTGAGCCTTAAAACGCAAAGAAGACTCTTGATGTCAGAGGCAAAAACCTCTGATCAGACATTTTAATTTGTTTTTCTCTTGCTATTGTATTCTTATGCCCATGGAGTAAACAGAGACTTTGTAGCCAGGCAAAATTTAATTCCAACTAGAGTTTCACCACTGACTAGCTGTGATGTTGGGCAAATCACTAAACCACTGGAACCTCAGTTTCCTTACCTATAAAAGGGAAATAATTCTAGATGTATACTTACAGAGTTATTGCAAAAATCAAAATAATAATAAACTCAAGTGGCGCTTGGTTCATAGTAGACTCTCTTGAATAATAACTATTGTCCAAATATTATTGTCCTTCTTTGACTTGAAGCTTGGCGGGGTTGCTACTACTGATTCAGTTTCAATCTTGCTTGTGTTTTACTTTCTGAGTGAACAGAGTGAGTCTGTAGGTCTTTCTGCTGAAGGCTCCTTAGAGCAATGCCTGCGGTTAGCTCCTAACTCTCCATTTGCAGCCCAGGCAGACAGAAAGCAGGTTCATGGCTCTTTGGTGTTTGCATTGTGTGAAGGTAAGCATGCTTTTACAGATATTTATAAGAGAGATGGGTAACTGGGAACACCACGTGGGGTTTAGAATTTGGTAAAATTACCTGAACAGGTCAAGTTCCTATTGCAGTCTCATTTGCGAATACAGAGCCTCAGCCTCTGTGCCCTGCACTTACATGCTTTCTTCTCCTGATCCTTCTTTGAGGTTTATTTTTCAAATTATACTTACATAGCTCTCCAAACGCCTGCCTCAAAGGACCTTCAGCTTTTTGATGCACTTTGCTTCTGCATATTATGGTGCTCTCATTTGGAAATGGAAGAATTTTAAATGTGTGTCGTGGAACGTCTGAATCCTCTTAACGTACTTTCTAGTTACCCTTGAAATGTTTCTGTGCGGGTTAAAGGGGCTGCACGGTTTCCTCAGAATCAGAACCTGCTTTGTGCTGCAGTCAGAGGTTTTGACTGGGGTGACCTCCTCAGGAATCCAAAGTGGGGAGCTGAAACAAAGGACTATGCTTCTTATAATGTCAAATTTGCCCCAATATATCCCTCTTGTCATTCAAGCACAAATAAACCCCAGTTAAAGCAAATCAAAGAGCTAAACAGGTTGTAAAGACATTATGCATGACCTGTGTGTTCAAAGCTCTTCTAAGTCAATGGTTGCATGGGATTTTCATATTTAAAAAATACAGGCATTGTATTTGAGACTTTTATGATGGTGATATACTTATTCCAACTGAATTTATGCCAGTTTCATTCTTAAAACAACAAGTATTGTTTATTAAATGCCTCTTATCACCCAGATAAGACCCAGGGTTTAGGGCTTTACACTTGCTAATCCTTAAAGTTAATATTACAATTATGCCCATTTTAAAGGCAAAGGGAGGCCTGGAGCACAAGTTCACATGGATGGTGAGGGGGCTGAGTAAAGATTCAGACCCAGGTCTGACAGTCCCTGCCATGCCCAATATTTCTTACTCCCTCTCAGACTGGGGACTTTACTGGAATTAGGTAGTTCCACCTTTTTTTTAAAAAAAAAAAAAAAACTGAAACTCATATCTCAGAATTAACTCAGGTAGAGAGACCAACCACAGTTTTCCTTTGTCATACTGGAAATTCACGGCTTTGACAGATACCATGGTCTTGAAACAAAAATAGGAGATATTTTGTAAAGAAGCTTAAGGGAATTTAGTACAAATTCAGATTACTTAAAACCTATCTTTCAGTGGTAGCATGAAGACCCCAGCTTTGTAAAAGGTGTCAGTTTCCCTTAATTATTGGAGGGTAGAGGGAACAAGTTTGTCAAACTAATTCCTCTCCTCTACACCCAAAGATCTCAATCTACAGCCCCTCAAACAATATATCTTCAGAGAAAGAACCCCTGGGGACCTTCAGGGGGGATTTCTGTCCAGCAGTAGCAGAGCCAGTGGGCCCCTTCCCCCTCCTCCCCTGGCCCAGGGAGCCAGGAAGCTTGCCAGCACCCAGAGCTCAGTTTTCACTTAAGTTCCTCCTCATGGCCATTTAGCAGACAGTGTGTAATTTAGGGCAATTACTTTGCTGATGTCTCTTATCTTCCCTCCTCACCCTCCCCCCAAATTCCCACTGTACCCACCCTCCTTCCCATTTACATTTTTCAGATAAAGCAATAGACAAAACCTGAGAGTGAGCCAAGCGCACTTGGCTTGGAGGCCAAACCAGGTTGCCATAACCAGGAGAGCAAGGCCCACCTGACAGGACCAAAGCGAACACTCAGCCCCAAGAGAATGGGTGCTGACAGGTAAATGGGGCTGAAGAGGTTCATGGCTGGGGGCTGCAAGTCTCCGATCTGCTAGCACAGACACTGTGTCCTAGAACTGAGCAGTACGTGAAAGAGCAATAAAGAGAACACCCTGTCATCTGTGGTTTAAAAAAAACCTATTATACTTTGGGGGGAGAAAATTCCTAGGCAGAGGATACCTTTAAAAACAATTATGTATGAATTTTATAATACCTAAAAATAGTTAACATATATGACATCCCTCATAGAGAAACTAAAGATTTAGAAGACTATTAATATTGTAAAGATACTAAAAACATTATTACAGTCACATACAGGTTGTAGCCATTTTATCTCAAGCTTCCTTACCCAAATATAAGTTGCTATTCACTGAAGAGACATCACATTTAATAATGGTAATGGTTTGACACATGCAGCTTTGTACTATTTTCAAAGCACTTTTCTATGACTTATATCATTCCATTGGATCCCTCACAACTTTGTGAACGAGACATCATTATGTTCATTTCTTAAATAGGAAAACTGAGGTTCAGGTGGCTTTCTCCAGATCACAAAATCAGTAATTGGCAGACCTAGGGCACACTTCTTCTGGTCTGTTTCTGTGCACTCAGTAATAATAACCACTAGTCATGCTGAATGGAATGGAACATTTTAAACTAATATTTATCAACATCTACAACCTTCTCTGTCATAAAAAATATAACAAAGTGTGCAGTGTCTTTTCATACATACTGCACACTTACAAGCTCCCACCATGGGTTGCCAAGCCTTGATGCTGGGTGGACTACCTGACTTTCTTGCTGATTGTGCTGCCTTACATATGATGTTATTGAGTATGGTTCAGTCAGCCAAAGGCATTGTTGGAACAGTACACTAATTGTAAACTGATGTGTCTTCTCCTCTCTGCCTGAGAAGATGAGGCCCAAGGTCGGGTTAAAGCCCAGAGTTTTGGTGTGGAAACCCAGAGGATAGGAGGTTGGTGCTGGCTTTGAGCAATGGGCAAGCTTCCTGGAGCAAGTAAGGTTTGAACTGGGGGTAGAAGTGTAGAAAATAGATAGCTGTAGGTAAGAAAACACACTCCTGATCATTAGACTTGAAGGCCTGTAGTTGAACAAATCAATTATCAGATATTTGACTTAAACATTTCAATTATGTCAAGCCAGCTCTTTTAGGTATTTATTTTCATTCATAAGACAGAGATGCTTACCAAAAAGTAAGGCAAAAACAATTAAAAAAATGTTGGGGACTGTATTTATGTGGTTAATTGGTATTACCCAAATAACTCTTTCTCTAAACTGCTACTTTAAATGTATGTTATAGAAACACAGTTTAGTGATATCCTTAGGATAGAACTCTCTCTAATATGCATGATATTGTAGAAAGTTAAAAATAAGTAGATTTTACTCACAGTAAGTATTAATTGTGGGTGATTTAGGCAAAAATGTTCTCTAGAGTCCTGTCTACTGAGTCCTGTTCTTTTACCATTGGCACCTTTACAGTGCCGGTTTCTGGCAAAGAACGTTGTCTGCATACACACAAATGCTCGTATATGTCAGTTACTTTCCCACTTCCTCCAAATGATTTCCTTGATCTTTGTATTGCTTACATTTTAACATTTCTCTTTTAAAGTCACATATTCAAAACAAGACTATTAAAATGGTTTATATTTTCTATGCCTCTATATAAAGCACCATATCTTATTTGAAACTGAGGCAGAAGCAGCAAGTACTGATAGGATAACCATCCTATCGGCATATGACGGTCCACCAACTAGGTCCATTAATCTGAGAACGTCAAACTACCTCATCACTCTTGCCTTGATGATTTCTATTCACCTTCCTCATCTCCCATAATTCAATACAATGGGCATTTTGCCTTGCCTCTTAGATCCATTCTTTAAATTGCCACCAGGGTTTCTTTCCCTGAATGATGTCACAGTTCTTCCTCCAAACTCCTTTAGGTCCCCATCATTCATGGAATAAAGTTTCTCTCTCTTTCTGCATAGAGGGAGCGCTCCATAAATGAGCCTCGGAGCGTCCCACGTACAGTACTTCTCACCACTCCCCTAACGTGCCCCAACCCTTCTGCCAAACTCATCCTTCGAGCCAACCAGGCAGAATCTCACTCTTAGCCCAGAATGTTCTCCCTCATCTTGTTCTGAATAGGTGTTTTTCCTTACTCTGTTCTGAATACAATAATTCTACTCTTTCTTTCTTTTTTAAAAAGACTTTATTTATTTATTTTTTAGGGAAAGGGGAAAGGAGGGAGGAAGAAAGAGAGGGAGAGAAACCCTAATGTGAGAGAAAAACATTGATTGGTTGCCTCTTACATGTGCCCAACCAGGGACTGAACCTGCAACCCAGAATCAAACCTGCCAGCTTTCACTTTGCAAAACCACGCCCTACCCACTGAGCCACCCTGGACAGGGCACAATAATCCTGTTCTTTCTTGAAAATAAGATAAAATATCTCTAACCAAGAAGAGTTTATTAAAATGGGAACATTTTTTCCTTTTAAAACACAATAATTTTTATTATGAAATTATGTTTTCTTATTTTTATTGAGATATGATTGACATGTAACATTATATTAGTCTCCTGCTTTGTCTAATTCTAAGAACTGTTGTTCTCCAGTATTCTCATTACCGTCCTTTCCTGCCTCCCAAGCACTATAGTCACAATAACTTACTCCGTGATAT
>VMDR010005178.1:0-53511 GCA_007922815.1 Macrotus californicus | reverse complement strand
GGGAGGGGAGGGGAGGGGAGGGAAGGGAAAAATTCAAATAGAAGGTAGACCTCAATGCCAAACAGGACAGAGAAATCAAGACAAGGCTGAGAAGAGGCCGATACATCTGGCTCTGGGATATCAGTCTTGGCCTTCTCAACTCTAAAGGAACACCTGCAGAGAAACCCAACTTTTTATGCAACTTGTGGAAAGAGATATACAGGGTCCAGCAGAAGTAACCCCTGCTTGAGTGTGGTTAGTAGGGTAATAACATGGGTATAATAACACATAGTTTTAATTTGAACATTTCACCTAAAATGTCCTAGGGTATGCTTGAGAGTGACAGTGTTACATCACAGATTGCATGTTTATGATTTTGTAATAGAAGATTTTGTAATAAAAAAAGGGGCGTTATTTGTGCCAGGTCCTGTATTTTTACTTCATCACCTGGTATACAATGCTCTCATACAACGTATATAGAACGTTCGTTTCAAATCTTCGCACAGCCCCCCACTGGAGCCCTGCACCAGACCCATACCACCAAGGAGAGAGCCTTGGTGCTCCAAGGGCGCTGTGAGTGGACAGCGGAGGATTTCACCTGGTGGGGGCGGAGAGGGGGTGTGGTCAGAGAAGTTTCCCTTGAACCGAGCCCTGAAGAAAGAGCACCATTCCACGCGTTCACAGACACCACCACCCACAGTTGCCAAGCTCCTACTCCAGCCCCATATGGGGGTGGCTTTGAGTAAAAAGAACACTTGGAGACACCCACTGAAAATCTTGCCGCAGTATGTTAAGCTCGCGGAGGCTGGAATTTGAGTGGGCTAAGGGTGCTTACCCTGCTGATGGCATCAGCGGAAGAGCCACAGCGCACCACGCGTCACAGCGCACGCGGAGCCGCGGTCACGCACGCCATCCCTCACCCGACCGCCCTGGAGCTATCTCCCCTCATTGACACCTTTCCGAAAAGCAAATCTCCTTGGACATTAAAAACTCCAGACTCAATTGTAGCAGAACAGAAAAAAAAATAAAATAAAACAAAACACAGAACTTCTAAAAACTCACACATTTTTTAAGTTTCAGCAAAACACCTTCTTTTAAAAAATATCTAATATAATATCTATGTTATGTTGAGGACATAGAAATAACTCCAAAGGAGACCCATTATTCAGTGCAATAGTTTTCTCAGGTCTCCACTGGGAAACCTCTTCTTATGTTTGACATTACAAACTATTTGCGATAAAATTTCAAAAAACCAGTGACTTCATTGTGCAGTTAGGTGTTTCTGTGTCACTGCTGAGTGATATTGTAATTGCATCCGGTTATCTCCTGGTAGAAGTGAACTCACTTTCAGCTCTGAAAGTTCTCTCTTTGAGTCCTTCCTTTCTTCCAAAGAACTGGTTAATGACCATCTCCAGATCTGAATGGTATTAAGGTGACAAATGAGGAAAAACACCGAACTCTTAAGATGTAACCAAACTAGAAATATTCTGAATCCTTTCCTGCTCCGCTGTCCACACGTGATTTTTTCTGACTGTAATTACTTGCAATGCAAGCTCAGAAGACCATGCATGGAGAGGTTGGGGTGAGGCGGGATTCGATCCTGGCTCCACCGCCCATCTGATCTGAGGATTCCCTCCCTGACCCTCAGCAAAGGTCAGCCCCCATTTCGCCTTCTTGTGATGGGGTTCACATCTAAAGCACTTGGAGCAATGCTCCACCACGTGCTCAGGGTGTGTCAGCCACCATTTTTACACACACGGGCTCTCATGCACATGGAATATTTGCATTGTGGGTAAATGATTGTTTCCATGGGAACTTAACTTTCATATTTCCCAGGCTCTTATCCCCCCATTTTCTTCTTTTCTAAAAAAGAAGCTTATAATCTACCATTTTCATCCTTAGTACTATATTAACATCAGTTTTGCATTTACTGCCCTGAGTGTTTACATAAGATTTTTTTTAATGTTTTGTCAGTCTATTATTTTTGATGAGTCCCTATCGCTCACAGGCACCTGGAGAAGGGCCCCTGTTCTGTCTTCCCAGACACCGTTTCTTGGCGGCATCCATTTTCCTGTGCAGTACGGGGACAGTAAAAGGGGACCGTGAAGAACTTGAATCCCTACGAAACTCAACTGCAAAGCTGAACTTCAAAAATGGATCATTTACCCTACCACCCAGCCCCTGAGAAATAAAAAGCCTTCTGATCCAAATATTATCTTCCTAGAGAAGGACGATTTCAAAGCAATACATTTACGTGGAATAAAAATACCCAGATGCTGAAAGTTGTCATGAGCACATGAGCATCGAGAACAATTACCCACAGCAGTGCCGGCCAATGGAAACACACCATGACATATGTCACATACACATGTGACTTTAAGTTTACCAGTAGCCCCATTAAAACAAGCAAGATGTGAAACTAATGTTGATAATATATTTTATTGAGTCCATTGCATTCAAAATGCCATCTGTACAAGTAACCAATATAAAAAACGTGCTGAAACATTTAGGGGTTTTTTTTCCATCATAAGTTGGGAAATCCAGTGAGCCCTTTATACTTACAGCACATGGCAACTGGACCTGCATCCCAGGGCTCATCCCCGTGTGTGGCCACTGGACGCAGCAGCTCTCTGACCCATCCCGCAGCTGGGAGCTTTGCTGAGAGACAGAAGTGGAAGTCACCGCAGTCATGGGCAGTTGTTCTGAGCAAGGGCCCAGGGCACATTTCTGCTCCATAGGCTAATCTGAATTGTGGAAGCAGGGTGCATTTCGCCCTGTTTTCCAAGTGAGGAGAAGAGGCCCAGGTCTTTATCTGGCAGAAGGCCCCAGTTCCGAGGCCTCCAGTGAAGTGCACGGAGGGTTTCTTTGCCAAATTAAAAGAAGGCTGATTGTTCTTAGTATCAAGGGACTGCTTGGCAGCCTAACATTTGAAAGAACATCTCTTTTATCTCCCTCCCAGAAGAGCTGATGGTGGCTTCCCAGCTTGTCATCGTCCCAGGGGTCTTCATCAGACACTAATGATGCAGGTGAGGAGACCATCCCTGCTCACCTGGTCCCTCAGAAGAAGAGGTTCTCTCCCCAGTTTGTCAGTCTCTTCCAGATGTTCTGTTTGCTGTTCTTCAAGGGGCCTGCTTGTTACTACAGCTTCGTTCTCCTGATTTCCAAGATCACCATTTTTTTATGTCACCTAGGCTGAAACCTCTTGTCACTGCCACTCGCCATCTGCGCAGGCACCCAAGTTTGAAGCCCTCTTTCTCCAGATCCAATTTACCTCCAGGTCACAGTCCTTTGACCTGTCCCTTGAATCTCCCCCTTCCTGTCCCCCTGCCACTGTCCCGGTTTATACTTCCTGCTTGCTGGCCCTCATTACTGAATGGAACTCCTAACTGGCCCACTCTCTCTGTTTCCCTCCCCTTACGCCCCAGTTCATGCTCCATACCACTGCCAGGGTGAGCTGTCTAAAGTACAGGCCAAATCAGGTCACTCTTTAGGTTTCAAGACTTCTGTTGACCCCTCATTGTCCACATAGTGGATTTCTACTTTTTTATAAGCAGAACCCCAAATGTTTTCAATGAGATGTCTCTAGAAGCCCCAGGATACAAAACAGATAACACCTGACTACTCTGGGGACTGAGAGACAGAGGCCTCAAAATCTGCCCTAAGCCCTCCAGCCCCACCCTCTATGGGCCCATGGCAGCTGCAAGGAATCCTGGAACTCTCTGGAACAGCCAGAACCCTGCTACTCAGTGGGAGGCCTGTGTTCCTTAGGCTGTATGGAAGCTGGCTCCAGCCCCCCTTCCTGGTGTCCACTTTTCTCCGAAACAGCTCTCCTGCGATTCTACTCCCTCCCCAGGGTTCGGGCTCAGTCCTCTGCCCCTCTGACGCCAATTTGGACATCATGCTTATCTACTTCTGCTATTGGATGTGCTCTGTCCCCCACCGCCCCCAGCGCTGTTTCTCCGGGACAGAGCGGCCAGAACCACATTTGGGTGTGCAAATGTTTCACCAAGTTTTAACCTAGAGGTATGACCCTCAGGTAACAGTGCAACTCAGTTCATGCCTAGGTAGTTCCTAACCTCAAGTTAAATGATTGCATTTCAAGTTTGATTTAATTTTTTTAAAGTTGCCTCCTCATCAAAATTACAATCGCAACCTAACCTTTGTAACAATGGTGTGTGAGTGGTACTCAATGGCAGACACAACTTATCCTCAGCTATAGTGGTGCCCACTGACTGCACAGGAGGTCCCACCAGGCAGAGCGGGCCCCTGGGGAGGGCTAAGTCACTCTGCACCACCCCACAGTCCAAGGACAGGGCCGCCATGACTCTTTGGTACACATCTGATCATAGTTTCTTTAAAAGCACATCATCTTAGGCAGCTCGGGCTGCTGTAAAAAACACCATGGGCTGGGTAGCTTAAACAACAGATATTTATTTCTTACAGCCTGGAGACTAGGAAGTCCAAGATCAAGGTGCCGGCACATTCAGTTCTGGCGAGGGCCTGCTTACTGGCTCAGAGACAGCCACCTTCTGGCTGTGTCCTTACATGGCAGACAGAAGAAGCTCTGGTCCCTTCTTCCTATAAGGACACAAGTCCCATCATGACTTCATCTAAATCTAATTACCTATCAAAGGCCCCAGCTCCAAATGCCAACATATTGAGGGTAAGGTTTCAGCATATGAACTTGGCAGGGAACAAATATCTGATCCATAACACACGCATCAATTCAAAGTGCTTTCCTGAGAGACAGCATAATGTTATGGAAAGAGTAGTAAATTTGAAGTCAGCACTCCCACCCTTGACCCAGTGACCTTAGAGGAGATCAGTTAACAAGGCCAGGCTCAGATGTGTCCTAAGGAAACATTGTCAATTCTACTGGTCCCGTCTAGCTGGGGTGACAGTGAAACCCCAAGGAGGGGTGAGTCTAGAGGACTGGGGTGAGTAAATACTCATTCTTCTTCTTTAAGGAGTGACCCTTTTTGGAGAGTATCATCCAGAACTGTTTCCTCATTGCACCCCAGAGAGGGGACGCAACTTAGCCAAGATCCACAGGATGGACACAAGAAAGTGTGGGGATCAGCCCTCCTAGGCACGCTAGCTACCCTTTACCTAAACTATTTTAGGGGTACCTTGATTCCATTCTTTTTTTCTAAGCTAGGAATCTGTACAAACTTTTGTAAACCTAGATGTTAAATCTTACAATTTTTAACTGAAGCCTAGTAGAACATCAAAATAATATTGGTTAAACACATTAAACTGCCAAGCTCTTGATACATAATTTCATCTGGCTCTTCAGACAGCCCTGCATTCCACCTTTCCTGAACTTGAAGGTCAGGAATGGTAGATAATGTGCCCAAGACCACACAGGTGGAAAGGGACAGAGGAGATTCAAATCTAAGGCTTTTCCCATTAGCCCAGGGTGCCTCAGCAAGGAAATAATCCCATAAAATTGGAGAAAAAGGACAAAAAACAGTAAATATGGTTTCAGCATGGTGTTCGCTGATGCTGTTTCAGAAATGTGCACACAATATTCCTATTTTTTACAAAACCAGCAATTGCCATTATAGGGGGGAAAGGAACCAATCTACTTCCTGTTCTAAAGCTTAAAAAAGTAAACAAAACATAACATGTAGTTAAAAACGCCAGAAGTGTGGAACATTGTGCTAATGTGCACCCACAGCCGCTTAGTTTGCATGCTCTGTGGAGGTGCACAGTGGTAGGGTGGGCGACCCTAAGGTCACCTAAGGATTACTCAGAGAACTCTTCACCCACCCCTCCCTGCCAATGCACCTGGCCCTTTTCCCCCACCTTCCTTCTGGAGGTGATGCCTTCACCCAGATTCTTTCAGAAGCCTGCTATTTTAAGGTTCTTGCCTAGGTTCTTGCAAGATCAAGTCCTTGCCTAAAATACTGGCGGCAGTTCATTAAGCACCCTCAGCCTTAAAGTTCACCCCTGATTTCCCCTCTCCCCTGAGCCCTCCCTCAGCCTCCTGACCCCTACTCGCCAGGGGGGTTCTAGGGAGGCCGGAGTGGGTGACGTGCCAGGAGCATTGTGAAGTGGCCCAGCGTCACAAGCGCCCCAACGCTCACCCCCACATCCGAGGGCAGAGAGGGTCTCGACAGCGCCCCCTGGAGGCCCTGAGATCCTGGTTCAGACGCTGGGCCCGCGGGGAGGGAGCATGGAGGGCGTCGGCCAATTCTCCGCGCGGCCCTACCAGGACCTCTGGGAGCCCCCGCGGACCAGCAAAGAGCGCGTGTCCTCTGCACGGCTGCGCGGGCGCAGGCACCAGACCCAGCCGCCGCGGGGCTCCTGGGCCGGGTCTCCGGACGAGGGGAGCGAGACTGCGGGTCCCTGGCCTCCCCGACGCTGCTCGCCCACCCCAAGGCCTCGCCGACACCGTTCCCGGGACTCATCGAGGGAAAGTCGCAGCCTGAGCGACGTGGGCAGGAGGTCCCTGGACCGCGCCAGGAAGCACAGGCCCCGCAGCTGGCGCGTTAAAGATGCCTGGCGGGAGCCAAGGACCCAGCCCCAATCCGTGCGGGGAAGCCAGCACAGCCAGGCCTGGCTGCACCAGACCCAGCTCTGCCAGCACTACCCTCCAGGCCAAGGAGATTCTCCCCCACCGGTCCGTGAGGGCGCTCACACTCCCCTAGGAGGAACTTTCGGGGCAGGAAAGGGGCTGAGTGGAGATCCTTGGACAGTGCGGGTCTGTGGAGGTCTAGATCGCTGGTCCCTTTCATCAGTTTCCTCTGAGAAGTCTTCTGCGCCCTCCCAAGAGTTCAGAACGTTGTCCACTTGTGTGTACACCCCGAAAAGGGACAGCAGTGACCGGATCGGGTCATTAACCAGCCAGCACTCCCAGCCCTCCGTCTCCAGCAAGGAGATAAAGAGCCAGCACACCCAGATACTCCAGAACACGCTAGAAGAGGCAGTCGTGTCTTCCAGGGACCAGAAGATTGTGGCTCTGGTGCTGATCCGGCTCAAGAAGGCTCAGAGGATGCGGGAGCTGCAACAGCAGGCGGCGGTGGCCTGGGAGGAGCTCAAGCGCTCGGACCAGAAGGTCCAGATGACCCTGGAGCGGGAGCGCAAGCTGCTCCTGCGGCAGAGTCGGGCCCAGTGGCAGCGGGAGAAGGAGCAGCGCAAGACTCTTCTGAGCAGGGAGCAGCACGTCTCACGGCCGCGGGACAGCCAAGCCAAGAACATGGTCCGGCAGGAGAACCAGGGGAAGGCGCCATCAGAGGACCAGGAGACGCAGCGCCAGGACAAGCTAGAGAGGGCCAGTCCTGAGACCAAGCTCACCAAGCAGGGCCAGGTGCAGGGCCCGCAGGAGCAAGAGGAGACGCTGCAGGACCAGCGCAGACTGGACAGCCTGGAGGTGCAGAAGAGGCTGGAGCAGGCCTGTCGCAAGAAGCAGCTGTCCACCACCGAGGGCCAGAAGAAGGGCCGGGAAGACAATCTCAGCTCGCTAGTCAATTATCAGGCCCGGAAGGTGCTCAAGGATTGCCAGGCCAAGGCTGAGGAGCTCCTGCGGAAGCTGTCCCTGGAACAGAGTTCCCAGCGGTCCCAAGAGATCCACGGGGGCCTGATTAAGGAGCGTCACCGAGAGCTGAGGGACAAGGCCAGGAAGGATGAGGAGCAGTACCAGCAGGTCAAGTTGCGCGGGGAAGAGCTGGAGGAGCAGAGGAAAGCGCGCAAGCAGCTGCTGGTGGAGCTGGCGAACCAGAGGATCCAGCAGGCCAGGAGCCACGTGCACAAGAGCACCAGCGACAGAGCACAGCACATCCGAGAGCTCAACCTCCTGCGGGAAAAGAACCACCACATCCTAAAGCTCAAAGCCGAGAAGGAGGAAAAGTGCCACATCGAGGGCATCAAGGAAGCCATTAGGAAAAAGGAGGAGAGGATGGCGCAGCTCTCCCAAGGGAAAGAGGCCACCTTCGAGGATTTCCAAAAGATCTCCAGGACCTCTAAGAGGGACAACAGCGTCTTTGATCGGGCATTCGGGAAGGCCCAGCTCCTCGCTGGCCAGCACCGAGGGGGTTACTGGGAACCTGCGGGCAAATAGTTTCCAGTCCAGGCAGCTAGGATGTGGTGCTGTGATTCATTTTATAATCTGATAAGTGAGCGTTGATTTTTTAAAATATATAAAATAGCTGCAATTTCCTCTCATGAACTAGTTTATGGATTCATTTGGATAGCTGAGAATCTTGGGAATAGAAGTTTGGGGATTTTAAGAAAATCACTTGCCTTTGTAAATTTTGATTTAAATAGAATATATTCACTTAGCTCTAATCTTAGAACCACACATCCAGCTCGGCTCGGGGGCACCAGAGAAAAACCTACCGGAGAACCACTTCTGTGCCTGGCACTTCCTCTCCCAGAACTTAGGAAAGGGTGATGTGCAAAGTACCAGTCCTAACAAATCCCCGAAGGGGCTGTGGGGAGAATTTAAAAAAGGGTTGCAGAGGGTGGGAGGTCAGGGGGGCTTCTGTAAACAACCAGATCTGGGAACCCTGCATCCTGCACCCCATCCTTGGGAGCTGATTGTGCACACAAAACTTCCAAGGCTCTGAAGAGGCCTGCAGTGAAGAAGTTAATTGTTTACGCCAGTATTTTTCACCAGTGAGACCCTTCTTCTTTCTCAGATCGCTCCATGGAGTGAGTGTTCTGTGAAATGTTTCTGGAAACGGCTCTATAGTTCCTTCCGGACTGTGGGCTTCTTTGGTCTTCCCTCCACGCGTGGACAGAAAATGTTTACAATTCCTTTGGTGCTACCACTTCATGGCTCACCCCTGGGCCCCACCCCACCCCACCCCCACCAGCCACACTACCCAAGAGCTTGCTGCAATCTTTTCTTCTGATTTTGTTCCCCCTTTTTGGTCAGTACTATCCAGTCTTTTTGGACAAAAATCTATTGGATTCCTTCTAGTCCCCCCTGTTTCTCCTCTGTTTCTTTTGCTCAAGGTATATGATGTCATTCCATCTGCCCACATCATGTCTAATTAACCTAACCAGCCCTGGATGAATGACTGAGCATGCATGATTCAAAACCCTAATGTTCTAGAATAAGGAGCCGGAAGCCAAGTGGAATTTAACCCGCCACATCTTGAAGTCTCTATCAAAAAATGTTAAAAGTTTTCTTTTAGAGTCCCTAATGCAACATTTATCTTTAAGAGAGAGAGAAATAGAATAAGCCCCACTGGCAGGTTTTTATCGTATGAATGTTTCTGAAATGACATGAAAGGTAACCTTGCTCAGAGGTCAGTGGGAGAGCACATTCTCATATTTATTTCTTTTTTATTTAGGGGGGTGACATTGGTTAAGAAGATCACAGAGGTTTCAAGTGTAGATTTCTATGATCCATGATCTGCACATTGCACTGTGTGCCCACCACCCCACATCTAATCATCCTCTTCCCCCGTCTCTTTGGCCCCATTTACCCACCCCCCACCACCACCCCCCACCCCCTTTCCCCTAGGAACCACCATACGGTTGTCTGTAACTATGAGTTTCAGTTTTGTGTCCCACATATGAGTGACATCACATGGTCTTTATCTTTTTCTGACTTATTTCGCTTAGCATACTATACTCAAGATCTATCCATGTTGTCACAAATGGCAGCATTTTATCTCTTCTTATGGCTGAGTAGTATTCCATAGTTATGTATGCACCACATCTTCTTTATCCAGTGCTCTCTCAGAAGACACTTTGTTTGTGCCCATGTCTGGGCCACCATGAACAGGGCTGTAATGAACATAGGGGTGCATGCATCTTTGTAAATAAATGTTTTCAAGTTTTGGGGGTAGATACCCAGAAGAGGGGTTGCTGGGTCATGTGGTAGCTAACTCTATGAGTTTTTGAGGAACACTGCTTTCCACAGTGGCTGTACCAGTTTACCTTCCCAGCAGCAGTGGACGATGGTTCCTTTCTCTCCACAACCTCTCCAACAGTTGCGATTACCTGTCTTGTTGATAATAGCCATTCTAATAGATGTGAGGTGGTATCTCATTGGAGTTTTGATTTGCATGTCCCTAATAGCTAGTGAAGTTGAGCATCTTTTCATACATCTGTTGGCCATTTGTGTGTCTTCTCGGGAGAAGTGTCTGTTCAGATCCTCTGCCCATTTTTTAATGGGATGGTTTGTGGTTGGGTGTTGAGTCGCATGAGTTCTTTATATATTTTGAATATTAATCACTTGTCAAAGCTGCTGTTTGCAAACATCATCTCCCCTTCAGTTGGCTGCCTTTTGTTTTGGTGGTGGTTTCTTTTGCTGTGTAGAAACTTTTTAGTCTGACATAGTTCCATTCATTTATTTTTGCCTTTACTTCCCTTGCCTTTGGGATCAAATTCATAAAATCCTCTCTAAGACCAAGATCCGTAAGTCTAGTATCTATGTTTTCTTCTCTGTAATTTATTGTTTCAGATCTTATGTCCATTTTGATCCATTTTGAATTAATTTTGTACAGAGGGACCAACTATGGTCTAGTTTCATTCTTTTGCATGTGGCTTTCCATTTTTCTCAGCAGCATTTATTGAAGAGATTTTCTTTTCTCCGTTTTGTGTTTTTGGTTCCTTTGTCAAAAATTATTTCCCTGTATATATGTGGGCTTATTTCTGGGCTCTCTGTTCTACTGGTGTGTGTGTGTGTGTGTGTGTGTGTGTGTGTGTGTGTTTCTGCCAATACCATGCTTCTTTGATTATCATCACTCTGTAGTATAATTTGAAGTGAGGCAATGTGCTACCTCCAGCTTTGTTCGTGGGAGTGTGCTTTTAAAAATCTTTGTGGGTTCAAAAAAAAGAAAAATTTAAATACATTTGAAACCAGAGAATAATGAAAATGCAACGTACCAAGGCTTACATCATGCAGCGAGAAAGACAGGACAACAGAAACGCAGGCTGAAATGCTTACTAATATGAGAAGATGAAAATTAATGAGCTCGTCATACAACTTAAGAAATTAGAAAAAGAACAACAGAATAAATTTAAAGATAAGTGGAAGTGCGGAAATTAATCAAATAGAGAACAAAGATGTAATGAATGTGATTAACAAAAAATTAAAGTTGCTCCTTTGAAAACATGGATAAAATTGGCAAGCTTCTAGCAGAGTTCAAGAGAGATATGCCAATAATATTGAAAATAAGGGGATATAATGAGAGATGCAGCTGAGACTAAAGAGATAAGAGTGTATGAAAAATACAAGCCAAAGAATGCAAAAAAGATGCATTACCTTAGAAGAAATTAACATATTTGCTTAAAAATAACCAACTCAAGAAGAAATAAAAAGTCCAAATAGCTCATAACCCTTAAAATAAGTGAATCAATTGTTTAACTTTCCTACAAAAACAAATCACCAGATGATTTTACAAGTAAATTCTACCAAACATATTCTAATCTTATGCAAATCATTTGAGGGGGAAAAAAAATAATACTTCCCAATTTATTCTGAGTCCGCTCTACCTTTGATACCCAAACTCGAAAAATGTAGTAAAGAAAAATTATAGGGAAGTCTCACCCATGAACATAAAGGTAGTAATCATACACAAGTATTAGCAAAACGAATCCTACACTTTATGAAAAAAGACTACACACCATGACTAAGCTGGGCTTATTCCAGGAATATAAGGCTTAACTTCAGAAAATCTGTAATTACCATTCACTATATTAGCATATTAAAGGAACAAAACAATATGGTTATTTCAATAGATGATTAAAACACATTCGATGAAATTCAAAATATTTATAATTTAAAAAAATTGAACTTGCTCAGAATAGCAAGGGACTTCCTTAATCTGATAAGGAGAGTCTACCAAAAACCTACAGCAAATATTATTTTTAATAATGAGACAAAGAAGGCTTTTAATATCAGGAAGAAAAAAAAAAGGTACGAAGTTTGGGAAGGGGAAAAACCCTCAAAACTCTCATTATTCACAGATGACATCATTGTCCCCATAGAGTATTTTATCTACAACCTTAAAAGTTTATACATTCACCCCCTGGCTGGTGTAGCTCAGTGGATTGAGCGTGAGCCTGCGAACCAAAGGGTCGCAGTTCTAATCCTAGTCAGAGCACATGCAAGGGACATGTGAGAAGCAACCACCTATTGATGTTTCTCTCCTTCTCTTTCTCTGTCTGTTCCCCTCTCTCTAAAAATAAATAAAAAATTTTTTAAAGTTTATATATTCACAACAGATTTTTTTTTGGTAATAGCCAAGAACTAGAAACAATTTAATGTCCATCAGAGGTAAAATGAATAAATGGCTCAGTTGGCTGGAGCATCATCCTGTGCACCAAAAGGTCGTGAGTTCGATTCCCAGTCAGAGCACATACCTAGATTGTGGATTTGATCACCAGTCAGGGCAGATAGGGGAGGTGACTGATCAATGTTTCTCTCTCACAATGTTTCTCTCTCTTTCTCTCTCTCTCCCTCCCTCCCTCCCTTCAAATCAATAAACATATCCTCAGATGAGGATTTTAAAAAATGGATAAATAAGTCAAGGTGCAGTCACACAATGGAATTCTATGCAGCAATGAGCATGTGAATGATCAGCAGCCATGCTTAGAAAACGGGCGACTCCCCAGCTGGATGGTAGTGAAAGAAGCCAGCACCAGGAGGCACACACTGTGTGACTCCATTGGTATGAATGCACATACAGACACACTCATCTCTGTGGCAGATATCAGGACGGGGTGTCCCTTGGTGGGGGACTCATGGTTGGACGGGTCACCGGAGTGCAGCACGCAGTTACGGGTAAAACATGGGGTGCAGAGCCCATCAGTGTCAGGTTTAAACCCGGGCTCTCCATTCATCAGCTGTCTGACTACCCACAAGGGGCACGACCACGGTGACACTCAGTTCCCTCCACTGGAAAATGGGCACAGTAACACTCGTCACCTCACTGCATTGCTGTGAAGTGAATGAGATAATGCATGTGACATCTGTGGCTCAGAAAGTTCTGGAAAATGGGGGCTATGGTTGTTATCAGTGTTCGCCTTCTTCACAGTCCCTCCACCAGAAGCTTCGTGATTCCCGGGGATAAAACACAAGAAATACACAGAGTTTTCGCTCAGTGGATGGCTTTCGATTTCAAGACATTTCCTCCAAAGCTGCTTTGGGGAACTTCCACACCCCAGATGTGTCCTGTTCAGCCTACATTGGTATTGTTTTGTCATCGAAACTCCTGCTAAGGGCACACGCACCGAGTGTCAGATAGTAAATTCTGCAAGAGAAGAGCCTGAGATACCAGTTCAGCTGCTTGCTTTACTGTGCTTCTCACACCACTTAGGGAGCACCCCCACCCCATCCTGTGGGTGCACAGGCATTTATCCTGAAAAGACTACAGCTCCCCCCCAAATTTCCTGCTTTCCTTCCATGAAAGCAATAGATTTTGAATTGTATAACCTTTGTACAATGCTGTTTTTGCAAAATGTTCTTTGAATAATTAGTTGTGCTCCGTGTTTGAAAAATAACCTTGCTCAAAGAGAAGGACTGTAATGTGCCCGTTTAATATAACCTATGTAAATGGGAGCACCCCAGAACCCAATTGAAGGAGATGGAGAGGGGACGTGGGGAGGACCACCATGTGGGCTTCCGGGAGGGAGCCGTGAACAAAGCTCTAGACTTTCACAAAGCTTTACCAGTCAGTGTTCACCAGGCTTCATTCATCAGACAGGGCAACTGGGGAAGCAGCAGATATACACACCTGCACACACGCACGTTCCGAGGGACATAGAAAGGAGCGGTTGGTCCAAACATCCTGCCAATGTGACTTGCACTGCCCCCCAGGATGGGCCTCAGGCTCTTAAAATAGTGAGGAAAACAGGAAACACGCCCCTCACTCATAACATAAAGCAGGAAGGAGCTGGAAGTGGGCTGTGCAGGGCTAGGGGTGCTGCCTGAAGCCCAAAAGAGAACCAGAAGAAAGCCACCCTTCCCCTGCCCTGGCCAAAGAAGACACTGTCCTCACCCTGACCTGGTTCATCTTTTCAGCAGAAAAAGTCCTGGCGGAAGTGATTTTTGCACGTTGAACAGAAAAGGACCCTCTTGGGAGCCCAGGGGATGCATGATAAAGCCCTTTGGAAAATGAAAGGGGTTAGGCAAAGGGGCAGGGTCACTGTTATCAGCGGTGTGTTTGCCAAGAAGGTGCCAGAATATTTCTTCTCTATCCATGGTCAGGACACCATGGACCAGGCATGTCAGACTGAAGGGCCTGCAGCTGGTCAAGTGCAGGCCTACTGCTGAGTCACTGCCGACTGCCAGCAAACCCCTCGCCTCTCTGGCCTTGAGTTTCCACGTCTGTAAATGAGGCGTAAGGACAACCTGCTCATAGGGTTAGTGGAAAGTGCCCAGGATGCTGGAGGCTCTCAAAAACAGCTGCTGTTGCCCTGGCCAGGTGGCACAGTAGGTTGGCACATTGTCCCATACACCAAAATGTGGCAGGTTTAATCCCCAGTCGGGATGCATATGGGAGGAACCAATTGATTTTTTCTCTCATATCAATGTCTCTCTCTCTTTGTCTTTCTCCTTCTCTTTAAAATCAATAAACATATCCTCAGGGGAGGATTAAAAAAAAAAAAAGCTCTTGTTCCCTGAGTTTTATTTAGAGCCAGATACCATGCTGAGTGTTTGTGTCCAGTCTCCCGTTAATCTGCACAGACACCAAAGTGATAACAATTCCCCGGGACCTCTGAGAGGCTCTGGGGTCAGGCAGTGCGCCCTAGGCTCCAGGACCCCTAACGCACCAGGATCAAGGCCCAAATGCAAATGGGGTGATCCCAGCCCCAGGCTCTGTTCCCCAGCCACCCTTTTTCCTCTCCAAGTGTTGGTTAGAGCCCAAGTAGGTTGTCCGTCTCTGGAAGGCAGGTACTGTTTTATGTTTCCTGTACTCTCATGCTAGAGCATCTGTTCTTGTGTTGGCTGCCAATAAATATTTACTGAAATTGAATTGTACCAGCTCTGTGGGAAGGTCCCTACTGGCCACCACAGGGCTCTGACAGCTGTTCTGTGGGCTCCGTGAGAGTCTCCACCCCAGGTGGGGTGACCTCTGCATAGCAGGGCTCCGAGGCCACTGCACATGTAGCTTCCAAGGGCAGCAGATCAACCAGTGGTGCCCGTCCCCACCCTACAAAGAGGGCCCCAGATCAGGCATGCTCTCTGGGTGGCTGGGCAGGTGTCTGAGGCCCTGGGGACCCCATTCAGTTCTGCCACAGGGGTGTAGTTCAGCTTGCCTCAAAGCATCCCAAGAAATCACTTAAGAAGTAATGTTTCAGAGAACATGGCTGTCCTGCATTGTAAACCTTGGCATGTTTTCAAAAGCTTGACGTGAAGACTGAATCATAGAAAACCCTGCACCACCAGCAGCTTCCGAAAGAAAACTACCGAAGCGCCCACAGTGGGAGATGCACCCAACATTTCAAATTAAGTCTTCCTCACACGGTACCTCTTTCTTCATCTTAAAGGCAGACGCACAGGGCTGGATGAGATGTGATACTTCAGTACAAGTGACATGTAATTTAGCGAGCTCAAGTACTTTTTGAGTCGATGATAAATTAATACCATTGTAAGTTTTCTTTAGGATAACTTCTTCACATGCCAGGCAGAATAATGTTCGGGTCTCCAGCGAAGTGAAAGGTGGATGGAATATTTCCCGGGAAGCTGACTGGTCGATTTGGTGAGGATGCTTCTTACTGGGAACCACAGCTCCTTTTCTCTCTTCCCTGGGTCTTTTCTTCTCCTTTAAGCAAACCTTCTGGTGCATTTGTCCCTCTTTGCATGTGCCTAATTCAGAGTTAGGCCCTCCCGGGGCTGCCTGAGGGGGAGAAAGATGGTTGTCCTGCCACTCAGACCCTTAGGAAGCACCGAGGAGCAAGCAGGAGATGACCAAATTGTGTTGACAAGCACGGGAGGCTGGCAGATGGAGCAGCTCACCAATTTGGCACTGCGCTCTGAATCAGAACAAAGCCCCACCTGTACGGCAATGGGTGAAATTTTCCAGGGACTGTCTGCCAGGCCCAAAATGCCGTATGGATGGGAACTCAAGTGTCCCAGGACCTCTCTAGCCTCTAACATGAGACACCCCTCCTTCTTAATTGGCTCTCATCTCGACCTGCTCACTTGAGATGTTAGATCCCTACAAGGTTGCCTCTGGAAGACCCAGAGATGTGGTCTACCTCTGTCCTGCTCCCCTCATCTTTCTGAAAGCCACCTGAGAGGGGCTAGCAGGGTCCCTCTCCCCTTACACAGCCACTGCAACCCAGAATATGTAGAGGGAATGTCCCTGTCCCCCACTGTGAGTCCTACTTTGTCACTGGGACATAAACGCCTGCTGTTCATATTTTTAGACCCACAGTTCTAATTCAAGGCAGTTCCTCCAGCCCCTGCCTGCTGTCCTCTACATTCTGCCTGTCGCCCAGAGCAGCACAAATCCCCCACCTCACTCGGGCCCTGTGGTCCGCAAGCTGACTCCACCTGCCAGACACCAGCCCACCGGACAGGATTTGATGTGTTTACTCTCTGAGAACCCAAGGAAGGACACCCACAAGCAGGAATACTCTGTTGTTTTTTTTAAGTTAATTTTATGGCTGACAGTTTTGCTTTTAGAAAAACTGAGATAATGAAATACACAGAGAGACACATGCATGTATGCATCCACACAGGCATATCCACAGAAATGGGAGGCAGGACACAAGAAACTACTTCCTTCCTGTAGAAAATCAACAAATAACTGTAAAAGGAACAACAAATTTAGAACACCAGCATTTGGCAACCATCATCATCATCATCATAGATTCAGGCCAGGATCAGCAGTGGAGGCTCAAACTAGCACATGAGATCTGGAGTACATTTATCATCTCAAAGCATTTCCCCACAAGATACTTATTCATTACAAAGAAACTTTACAAAAGGAAAAAAGGAGGTGCCGCTGGAGAAATCTGGCCCATTCCACTTTAACCAAATGATCAAAGCTAGTATCACCTGCCCTGACACAAAGTGACAGCATGTGCCACCTGATCTGCCACACTGAGAACACAGCGCCACCTCCCTGGGGTCACTGCCAACAGCGTGTGGCCTGAACATTGCCACAAGGGAACATCAGACAGACCCAGATTAAGGGCACCACATTCTATTTATTTTATCCTATAAAATAACTGGCCTGAACTATGGAGAAATATCAATATTGTGGACACAAAGACATACTCAATTACTGTTTGAAATTAAAGGAGACTAAATTAGAGGCAGGACAACGGAATACATTTTGCTAGAAAGGACTTGATCAGAAAAACAGGGAAGCTCCAAATAAGATCTGTACATGCAGTTATAGTATTGTATTGATCTCACCGTAGATCAATATATTTGGTGAGAGAGAGAAAGGGGTAAAACGAATGTAGTCAAATGTTAACATTTGTATGTATTTGAGCAAAATTCTTTGTACTTGTCTTGTAACTTGTCTGTAAATTGGATATTATGACAAAATTATTATTTTGTAAAAGACTTTACTTATTTATTTTAGAGGGAGGGGAAGGGAGCAGGAAAGAGAGGGAGAGAAACATCGATTGGCACCCCCCTCGCATGTGCCCCAACGGGGGACCAGACACACAACCCAAGCACGAGCCCTGATTGGGAATCGCACCAGTGACCCTTTGCTTTGCAGGATGACACCCAACCAACTGAGCCACACCGGTCAGGGCCAAATCATTATTTTTTAAACTGAGGTATTCTTTGAGGTGTCTGAAGAGATGCTTGTATGTTGCCAAACCAGGGTCCCCAGGGAAATGGTGGCTCTTTTCCCAGCAGTGGTTCAGTCCGCTCCCCTCCTTGGATATGTAAGAACACTGCCGGCTTCCCAGATCTTTGTCAGCAGGGAGTCATTACCACTCCCTGAATTTGCACCAGTTCTAACCCTTTTCACAGCTGATTCAGAATAGCTTAGGAAACATCAGGGGCTGGGGGACAGGGGATGGATGGAGTAGGGAGTGGCTGCTCTTCTACAGGAACCAGGCCAGCACCCCAGTCCATGCCCCCCTGGGGTCTTCTGAGAGGGGAAGCTAAAGACCAAAGGAAACCCCTCCCCCCCTCCGTGCCAGGGACCAAGAGTTCCATGTCCCTGGATCCCTGTGCGCCTGCTCAGGGACTCAGGCCTCGGGAGCTCATTTCTTTTGGTACAAAAATAATTCAGAAGGAGCCCCATGCTACTCACACACCAGACACCCTGAGGGCACTCTTGCTGGCGTCAGGGAGCTCAGAGACACCTAATTAAACTGGGTCACCTTCCCTCCCTGGGAGCAGACAAGCAACAATGGTCAGGTCAACTTGGCTGTCTCCTGAGAGGCAGGATGGCCTCAAACCCCCACCAGGGAGCAAGGAGGGTGGGAAGTCCGTGGCACCCTGGGTTCCCCAGGAAGATGGGTCCCTGCTGCTTCCACCTTCCATTCAGGGGACCTGCCAGCCTTCTGGCAACTGCCCATATGGCCAGCTGAGGCAGTCCCTCCAGGGGCAGAGAGAACCAGATATTTTTGCTAGAGAAAGGCTTCAGAGGGGTACAGTACGTAGGCTGTGATGACTGGGACATACTATTTTCAGTTGAACCTGTGACAGTCTACTCTTCCCCTCCTGTGTAGGAGTGACAGGCATAAACTGGGACAAGGGGGCTTCTCCCGAGATTAGACAGAGAATGGCCTCAGGGTGAGACAGGAGGGGGTATAAGAAGAGAACCCCCCACCCCCAACCTCTCAGCACCCCCTCCCCAATGTCACAAAGCTCAAGTGAACAGGAGGGGGTTATACAACCGTCAGATATGTGACCACGTGTCTTGGTTTGGCATCGAATAAATCACATTGAGGCAATATCAATACTCAATTGGGAGCCTGCTGAGTTCTAGGCACGTGCTAATCACTCCAGTCCATGATCTCATTCAGTCCCCCAAACAACCTGTATGGTGGGTGTTATCAGTCCCTTTTTTGGAACAGGAAACTGAAGCTAAGAGAGGCATGAGAAAGTGGAAAAGCAATTAAGAAGTTTACAGCCAAAGAGGGAAGCCAAACAGCCACATGAAATATTTAAACAGCAATAAAAGAGCTCTTTGGAGAAGGCCATAGCCATAGATTTTGTCAATGACCTCCATTTCTCAGAGCTTCAATCACCTCCTTGCAGGGTTCCCTACATCTGTAGCTCTTGGTCCAGCCCCTCTCCTGAGCTGCAGAAACCCCCTGAATTTTAGCTGTCTGCCTGACATCTCCTCCAGGAGTCCCTTTCACACTCAGCCTGGCGAAGACCAACCTCAGCATCACTTCCGTCACCATCCCAAGCAAATTCCACATCAGCGTCTCTGTTTCTGGCCAGTGCCACCATTCTCTGAGGGACTGAGGTCTGAAATCTCAAGCTTTCCCACCTTTATTCCAGGATATGCTGCCTGAAATGCTTTTCTCTCGTTTTCCTTCCTCTCCCATCCCTACACAACTCCTCTCCTCTGACTCCCTCCTGCCCAGGGGAATCTGGGCTCTCTTGACCGAGAAGGATGGTGTATCTTCTTCTTCTTTAAAATATTTTATTTATTTATTTATTTTTAGAGAGAAGGGAAAGGAGGGAGAAAGAGAGGGAGAGAAATATCAATGTCTGGTTGCCCTTTGCATGTCCCCTACTGGGAACCTGGCCCACAACCAGGCATGTGCCCTGACTGGGAATTGAACCTCCAACCCTTTGGTTCGCAGACCAGCACTCAATCCACTGAGCTACACCAGCCAGGGCAATATATTTTCTTCTTTATCCATCCCCCACTACCCAGAATCACTTTTTGGAAGTTGATCACTCAGAAAAGGGAGCGTCAAGTCCTAGACACTCACTTTGCCTAGATCCAATTTTAACGGTTCACATAAATACCTTTATTACTAACAGAATGGAAGGAAAGTGTGATATCACTAACCAGGTAGGGCAGATGGGGAGGAGGGAGGGAAATTCGGTGGGGGAGGGAAAACAGAATGGGACACAGAGTAAAGATAAGCACATTTCTTTAGAACCTGCCAAACCTTGTATCAGACAGCTTCACGTACACTAAGCTAACTTAATTCTTGTAACAACTCTGCAAGGAAGATGTTATCAAACTCACCTTATAGTCAAGTTCAAAATCAAGTTCAGAAAAGCTAGATAGAGTGCTCAAATCATGCACCTAATGAGTCTAAGGCTCCTTCTCTTCTCCTTTACAGTCTGCTTAAGTGAGCTCACCCAGATTGAAAACACCACCCACAAGTGAAGCATACCCAGCCTCGAATCCCAGCTCTGTGCTCTGGACCCCACTGACCTACCTCCTTACATCTCCCCTCGGGTGGCTGACCCACTTACATGACTTTGCACATCCAAAACCCAAGTCTTGATTTTCAGAATAAGAACTGAAATCAGGCTCAGGTAAATGAAAACTGCATGCTCCTTCTCTGACACCACGCTGGGCAAAGAACAAATGGAGATCCCTTGTTTGGGAAATCCCAAGATGAGGAGAGTTCCTAGCTGTGTGTGATGTTCATCGAATCCCGAATATGCTAAGGTCAGTGGGGGAAAAGAAGCAGGGGCCTGGGATCTGCCATAGTGTTCCACAGTCAGTCCCACCTTCAGTGACCCATGTAAGCAGCTCCATGCCAGGACACTGTTGTGACATGGATTCAAACCCCTAATTTCATCCTAAGGTAGATGCTACTGGCTTCATTCCCAACAGGCGTTCCCCCTCTTCCTGAGGTCCCAGGTTTTATCCATGTGTCTACCATCAGCTTGCCCAAAGGCCTAGGTGAGTCTAAGCCAATCATGTGGATCCAGTCCCACTGCCTGTGACTGGTTTAGGCGTGAGCGTAGCATTCAGTTCTGATCAAGGACAGATGATGGGGAGTCTTAGCTGGGGTTTCTGTGGAAGATCCCTTCACTTGCCCAACAGAGACAGAAGGAAGCACCATTTCTCTTCTGACACAGGAGTAACTGTGTCAGTGTGTCGGGGTGTGACGCACTGGAAGTAAGGCCATCTTCTGGACCTGAGAACAAAGCTCACCTGTGAGAAAGGGTAGAGTAGAAGAGTAGGGGAAAACTGGGACCATGATAACAGACGGAGCTGCCAAGTTAACCAAGCCCTGGGGTCCCCTCCCTCGAGGCCTCTTTGTCTGGGAAATGATGCACTGTCCAAACCACTCTGCGTTAAGGTTTCTGCTTCCTGCAGCCAAAAGCAGCCCAAAGGAGCCACGTCCCGCTGACGCTTCATCAATCTACTTCCTGGCTTAGCTTCAGGTCTGCATTAGTCACTCTCGAAAGGATGCTCCAAGTCAACTGTTGCTGCCTCCAGCAACAAAGTGATCCGCATTTGGTCCTTGGTCCTGAATTAGACTCACTACCTGGACTCTTTTCAGATGGAGAAAAGCCACAAGAAATGAATAACAATTTTGACATAGGTTGTGCTTTGCATTTTATACAGCTTTCAATGTTTCTTTCCGCAGATAATGCTTAAACACCTGCTCCGTGCCAGGCGCGGCGCAAGCTGCACGGGGGAGCTGTGGACAGACCAGACAAGATCTCTGTCCTCGTGAAGCTTACAAGGGAACAAGCCCGATAACTTCAGGTTGTGGAGAGTGCTGTGCAGGAAACCAAGGAGGTAATGAAAGAGAGAACAACCACGTAACAGGGGTGGGGAGGGAGGCTTCTTTATCCTGGATGACCTGGGAAGGCCTCTCTGAGGAGTGACCTTTTTTTTCAGTTGTAACTTTCATTCCTTTTTCTTTACTGTAGAAAAATGTCCATAACGTAGACTTTACCATTTTAACTGATGTTTCAAATTTAATTTTTAGAAAGAGGGGAAGGGAGGTAGGGAGAGGGGGAGAGAAACATCACTGTGCAAGAGATCGATCAGTTGCCTCTCGCACACCCCCAACTGGGGACCTGGCCCACAACCCAGGCACATGTCCTGACTGGGAATCGAACTGGTGACCTTTTGGTCCTCAGGCTGGTGCTCAATCCACTGAGCCACACCAGCCAGGGCTCAACTATTTTTAAGTGTAAAGTTCAAGGGCATTAAGTACATCCACACTGTTGTGCAACCATCACCACCGTCCATCTCCAGAATGTTTTCATCTACCCAAACTTAAATTCCACATCCATTAAGCACTAACTCCCTACTCACCCCCAGCACCCCTTCCCAATAACCACCACTGTACTCCCTGCCTATGAATTGGACAACTCGTGATACCTTGCATAAGTGAAATCATACAACGTCTGTCTTTTTTTGAGACCTTCCCAGGGTTCCTCCATGCTGTATCATGAATCGGAGTCCCCTTCTTTGTAAGGCTGAATAACATCCCACACTTTGTTCACCCACTGCTCCGAGGATGAGCACTTTGGCTCAAGAAGGCGGCATGAGAAACAAGAGTTAAAGGATGAAAAGAACAAGCCCCTCAACCCACAGAAGGCACGATACTGAGCCTGAGCCCTAAGGGGAACAGTGGACTTCGGGGGATGGTGCTGTGTCAGCCTGGGTTCACCAGTGGGAACAAATGTCCCCCTTCGGTGAGGGGTGTGGACAATGGGGGCCACTATGCACGTAGCAATTTGGAAATATGGCAAAGCAGCCTTGCCAGAAACCCCTATTATCTCGTCCTTCTCTTTGGTGTCTTAGGGGTGAGGAATAAGAATCTGTCGTATTATTTATGATAAAGTGCCATATATACACTCCCTTTGACATTCAAAGCTGGACTTAAATACCAGAAAACACGCGTGCCCTGTTTAACGGATGGCTTCCCTGGAAGCGTGTAATTCGCCATTATCTCTACAGGACCAGGTCTCATTTGTGGGACCAGAGATCCCTTGTCCTGTTTGCAACAAGGATCGGGGCCGAGATGCCGATTTGGATGGCAGAGGCTTTAGGCTGCCAACTGTAGATGTTTTCATCTTTGATCTGGGCTGGAATTTGTTTCGGAGCAAAACCAGCCAGGGACAGCCAGCAAGATGAACACAAGCCAAGCGGGAACTTTTGCCGAGAGGGAAAAATCTCATCTAACGCGTGTGGGACAAAGGTGTGCTGGTCCGAAGCCGTGAGGACAGACTTGTGGTCCAGGCAAAGGCTGATGGCCTGCCAGTCACACGGGTCTCATGTCTGCCTTCACAGCGGGCCGCAGCAGTTAGAGGTATGCAGAACTGTATCTCCCAGGCCCCCTGGGAAGCCCGTGGCAAGAGAAGCTCACTGGGGAAAGTGTCTGGAGGATAAAGGGGCAGGAGGGGGAACAGGCTGGAGAGGCTTGACTGGCCCCTGCGGAGGTGGGGACAAGGAAGCACATGAGGTTGGCAAGTCTTGGACTTCAGCGTGTTCTCAGAAAACTTGTACCAAGCTGAGGGAGACTCTCTGAACCAGCAAGGCCCATCACAGGGTCCCCATCCTGCAGGAATGGGCCTGCCCTACCCCTACTTTGCTCAGTCTGTGCCGGGGCCCAGCCCCAGGGGAAGCAGGCCCTTGGCACCAGCGCCTGCCCCTCTGGTGGAAGCTCCAAGCAGCACCTTCTTTTGGCTGCCGTGCAGACCATTTGCAAAGGGCCAGGTCTGAGGAGTCTGACCGTGAGCCCTGTGCAAATGTGACTCGGACACCGACAGCAGGGCGTTCCACCCCAGCACACCATGGCGCCTCTGGACAGTCCTGAAGACCCAGGGGGGAGGGGACTCTACTTACAGGGATGGAGCAGGAAATGGATCTGGTTCTACATCTTGAGCTGCATCCCACATCCTGTCAGTGCCCCCCCCAGAGCTTATTATGGTAATAATAATAATAATAATAATAGAAGCTGCAATGTCTACAAAGAACAGTGCAGGGTTCTCATGCTTGCTAAGTGCGATGCTTTTTATAAGCAGCCAGGGCTGAGGTCACAGCGAGGCGGCTCTTCCCGCTCTGGTCTACAACTGCCAAACCGCGGTGACTGCCATGTTCAAGGTGCTTTGCAGTCGTGGAGGCACCGAGTAAGGATGCAGAGGGAGGCTGACCGCTCTGAGAAACAGCAAATAACCACGATGAGCCCCCAGAATTGAGACTCCCAACGCTGCCTCACCATCCCGGGCAGCCCTCTCGCCCCAGAACATTTGACATCAGGGGCTCAAAAGCACACGCTTTCCGCCTTGGTGGGGTCTGGACACCCCGGCGGGGAGAGACAACCTCACCGGCAGTGCCCACAGGAATGAAGACTGAAAACAGTCCACCTCTCACACAAGGGCTCTAAGGAAGGAGTGAGCTGGGCGGGAATGGAGGTCACAGGGGGACCCGGGCTATCGAGAGGCAGCCCGAGCACTTGGAGCTGTTCCTTCACCCGGGGAAGGGGACGGGGGGGGACCTTGCTGCCATGTGGAGTCCATGCTATCTAGAGCATCTCATTGAGAAGAACACAACCGAGGCCAGGTGTGACGCTGTCTTACTTCTTCCTATTGAAGAGGTCACGGCCAACTCTAAGGGACAGTTGTATGGGGTGTGTGGTTTGTTTGATTTCATTTGGTTTTGGAACAGCTTCACGGAGGTACAACTGACACACAAGGACCTGCACTTATTTAAAGTGCACAACGCAATCGATCTTGACATGTGTGCCAGCTGTGGAGCTGTCACCACAAGCAGGACAACGAACACATCCATCACCCCCAGAAAGCTTCCTCCTACTCCTCCCCCCCGCCCCACCCCCACCCTCAGGGAACCACCGCTCTTTCTGTCACCGCACGTTAGTTTGCTTTCTCGACACTTCCACGGAAATGCAATCACACTGCATGTGCTTGTTTTGTCTGGGTCTCTCACTCAGCGTCACTGACATCCGTCCATGATGTCGTGTGCGTCGATACTTCATTCACTGTTACTGTTCCGTAGTCCACGGTCAGTCTGTCCGTCCGCCGTGGTTTGTCTCTCCATCCCCGCTGATGGGTATTTGGATTGTCTTCAGTTCCTGGTCTCCTTGAATAAAACTGCTGTGGACACTCATGTGAAAGTCCTCGTCTGGACACCAAGTCCACAGTTTGACTGTGGGGCACTGGTCAGGTGGGGACGGTTTTATTTTTGTGGGTGGGTATGCGAGCCACACAGGGACGTATGAAGGGGTGAGTGCTTCTGGCAGGGGCTGGCACTCCCCTTGGCCGAGGCTGACCTGCTGCTCATGTCTCCATCATCTCTGAGGTCCGCTGAGGGTCCGCCCTGGCTCCTGCTTGGCTCTCCTTCCTCCCTAAACCCCCACGGCTGCCATAATTAGTCACTAGACAGGCACTCAGGGACAACAGTCATCAAGGAAAGAGGAAGCGAATTTAAAAGGCTCTGAGATCTACTTTCCTTAAAAACCAAGCCCACCGGTGGGCCCACGAGGACCCATCCTGAGACCAGGTAGGAGGGACCTCAGGCCCTGGGTTTAGAGGCGCCCTCTCTGGCCCTCCTCCAGCCACAGCCCCCTCCATAGGACAAGCAGCCCACCCCCACCTCCCCGGGGCCACCATCGGCATCACCTTGATCACACTCTCAGCACCTGGGAGCCTGGAATTGCCTGCCCAGATGACCTCAGCCTTACTTGCACGATATCCCCGGATCCAAGCTGCCAGAAGTGCAGACAGCTGTGTGCACAGGGTGTGGACAGAGCTTGCGTGTGTTCACAAGGGTACTCTCATGTGGGTGCACATTCACGTGTGCACACCAACACCCAAGGCCCCTTCGCAGGATGGATCAGAGTAGGAAGGGAAAAGAGGAAGAAGCAGACCACAGGCTAGGGCCAGGGGCCAGTTCTTCCCACGCTCCCAGCACAGACTTCCAAGGAGTTCGCGAGTTTTAAATCCAAATCCGGCCTACGGGCTATTAGGAAGACATATTTGTAGGTAGGAGGCTAGAACATCACTGAATGTGCTGGCTGGATTCAGAACTTCTGTATATTTAGACATTTGGTACAACAGCCTCCGTTTGCATTCTTGCCATGAACCTTGAAAGTATAAGGGATGGGCCTGGACCACCCTCCCCTCACCTGCATCACTTACCTCTCATGCTGCTTCCAGCTTTGATCCTTTTTTTTTTTTTCTTGCCTTTAGGGCTATCCTTGATGCTTATTTTAATTTTTCTTCAACAGCATAAACATCGAGAGAAAAAAGTATGATTTCAGCAGGGAAAGTGGGGCACGCACCACCATCTACCCCAACCCTGCAGGTCTGGGGGCCAGGCTCCGCTGTGACTCCAGGGTAATGCATCCCCGTCTTGTCTGGATTATGGAAATCAGGGTAGACTGACTTGCTGCTTTGAAGTCGGGCCACTGGTGTCTCCCTAGAAAGCTATCCCAAGTGCCACTGTGGGAGAAGGACTCCTCCCTGTAGCCACCCCCTTGGGGCCCCGCCCAGCAAGAGATGAAGTCTGTTTCCCCGCCCCTCGAGCCTGGGCGGCCCTGGTGACTTATTGTGGCTGACGGAATGTGGCAGAGGGGAGTGAGAAGAGTCCAAGCCTGGGCCTCAAGAGGCTTTGTGTGTTTCTGCTCTCTCTGGGATCCCTGCTTTTGCTCTGACAGCAAGGCGGGGCTGGACTGCCAGAGGTGTGTGGCAGGCCACACAGCGCAGAGCCTAGACCGTCCCAGCCCGCCTGCTGGGTGACCACAGATACACGCGTGAGCTTCGCTGACGTGAGCTCAGCATGGCCCAGGTCAGCAGAACCACCCATCTGACATGTGAATTTGCAGGAAGTAATAAATCTAGTATTTCAAAGCTAAGTGCTTGGTTGGGGTGGTGTGTGATGGTAGAGAAACTATTTTTATGTTCTGCATAGTTAGTGCTTTCTAAACACATTTCACTGAGATTCGCTTCCTGTGCTAAACGCAAGCCCTAGAAGGCAATTTACAACAGATTAGATGGGGAGGGAGAATTCCAGAAAGATTTACGAAACTCTGGAGACGTGTGCACATTTCCAGGGAGGATGAGCTCTGGGAATTTGGAGACAATGGGTTTACACATCCAAGGGTTAAGCTAAGGACACTTCCAGTGAGACTCCAAAGAAACTCTCAGAAGGGGAAGGGGACAGAGCTGCCTCATCTTCCTGTACAGAAGCCCCGGAGATTCATTCCTCTGTGACCTGTGCCTGCAGACTGATACCACCGTCCACACAGAGCCTTTTGCTGCCTGCCCCTCACAGTGCCACCCTGTGGGGTTGCTGGGTGGGGAGACCCAACAGGCAGTCTTACTCTGGCTGCTGATCATCTTGCTGTGAGTGTAAGAAACCTGTCTCTGCCCTGCCGGCTAGCTTCCTTAGTTAGAGTGTCGTCTGAATACATCAAGGTTGTGGGTTCGATTCCCAGTCAGGGCACATACAAGAATCAACCAATGAGTGCATGGATAAGGGGAACAACTGATCAGTGTCTCTCTCTCTCCCCTCCCCCCTCTCTCCAAAACCAATTAAAAAAAAGAAAAAAGAAACTTGTCTCTGATCCACAAACCTCTTGTGCACATTCAGGACAAAACCAATAAAGATAAATAATGTTTGTTATGTAGCATTAACTGTGGCGACAGCTGGCTGATAGGACCACTAAACTCAGCCTCCTTATTGGTCACTGTGCGTGACCCACGCCCAGGGACAGGGCCCAGGTGCAAATCACAATTTTCTCCTAACATTGTTGTCGCAAAGGGTTATTTCTGCAGTCAGGAATGTAGAAAAGTCAACCATTCCAGATTTTATCCAACCACCTTTCATGAAATTGTAGTAACTTGTATGAAGTTCTGTAAAATGACTAATAGGTTTGGAGCATTCTGGGTTAAACCTGATTAAAGGAAGTTAAATCTGTTTGTTCCCTTCAGGCTCCCTAGGACCCTGACCACAGAGCTGCCTAATCAGTGTGCCCATATGCAGCCACACCAAAGCCCGTCAGATCTACGGGCAAGGTTGTGGGTTAGAAAAAAAAGCTAAACTCAACTATTAGGCCCTAAAACGTGAATCACCTCAAACATGGGTTAAATTACAGGATACTGCATTTCTTCCTCAACCGCGTCCTATTCAAGATATCAAAATAAAGCAATGACACCAACACACAGACAGCTAAAAATAGATAAACTGGACCACATCTGAATGAAAACCTTCTGAGCATCAAAGGACACAATCAACTGAATGAAAGGCGGCCGACAGAACTGGAGAAAACGCTTGTCAAACAAATATCCGATCAGAGGCTAATACCCAGAATATATAAAGAGCGCCTAGGACTCAACAACAATAAAATAACCCAGTTAAAAAACAGGCCATGAGAGAAGGATGTCAGCAAGAGGGTGGAGCAGGAGATATTAGACTTTATCAGCCCACAAAAGCAATTAGATGGCTATCCACCAATTAAAATCACCCTGTGGGGCTCAGGAGCCCACCGAGGGATTTACGGTAACACTGTAGAATGAAAAATGGAGAATACCACCCAGAAAGAATCGCTAGGGAGACTGGCTTGTCAGAGACACCTGGAGATGACCAGGAACAAAGAAGAAGAGAGGGCGCACCATGAAGTGTCAGCCATGTGGCAGGTACCACTGCAGTCCCCAGCGGTCTGCTCAGCAGAGGACCTCGACAGCCTCCATGACAGCCACTGGCCGCCCACGGTCTTCACAGCAGAGAACCCTGTGGTGTTCCCTGGTGTGGACTCCGGGAGTTCTCGGAGTCCTTGCGAAGATTTAGTTGCCCGTGCGTGCATGGGTTTGTTTCTGGTCCGTTCTGTTCCTCGGTCTGTGAGTCCGTGTCGATGCCAGGTCCACACTATGTGGATGACTCCAGCTTGTACTGTGGTTTGAAATCAAGAAATGCGATGCGTCGAGCTTTGTTCTTCTTTCTCAAGATTACTTTGGCTGTTTGGGGCCTTTAGTGATTTCAAGTTTTAGTGATTCCTGGTCTTCTATTTCTGTGAGAAGCTGTCACTGGAATTTTGAGAGGGATGGCACTGAATTTGTAGATCACTTTGGGCAGGACCTTTTAACCATATTAATTCTTCTAACCAAGGACACAGGATACCTTTTCATTTATTTGTATCTTCTTCCTTTTCTTTAACAATGTCTTATAGTTTTCAGTGTACAGATCTTTTACCTTCTTGCTTAAATTTATCCCTAAACATTTTATTGTCCTTGATGCTATTATAAATGGGATTTCCATAATTTCTGTTTCTGATAGTTCACTATTAAGGTTTAGAAATGCAACTGACTTTTGTGTGTGGATCGCAAAGAAGCACCAAACCAAGCCACGGCGATGAAATGTTCAGAGTGTCCGACGGAAGCCCTGAAACAACATCACGGAAACACTGCATGCGTTTGCACGCTGTGGGCACAACTTGAAGACAGGAAAAAGCCGAGGCTGCTCGCTGTACACCAAGATTTCATTCTGAAAACCGTGAGACGCAAGTGCCACCGCCTTCCATTCGCAGAGAAGCCCTAGGACGAGCAAGCAAGTTTGCCTTCGGATGTGAGCTGTACATTGGCAGGTGCCATAACAACGGTGAATCTAATAAAATGTGAGCCACAAGGCCCCATCTGTTTTAAGCTTTCTCTCAATAAATGGTATCATCAGGCCCACTTTGTATGTTTCAAACCGATGTCCATTGGCTGGCCAGGGAAAGAATTGTGCCAGGAATTTGTGAGCAAAAGGAAGAATTAAAAATTCATTTATCAATCATTCACACTGGAGATGTACTAAAGAATAGTTCATGACTTCTTAAATGGTTTATTTGATTAACAGTTTTTTGAGCATCTGATAAAATGAATTAAAAATGATAAGAACAGCAAGAAAACATATAAAGGTATATGGACAAAGTTTGTGAATTTGAAGCAAAAATCTAACTTTGGGTAAGTGGGGTTAATGTGATTTACCAGTGATATTAATTAGGACTAATAGAGGAGTCCTAAAAATGATTAAAGACCAATAGAGAAACATCTGTGTAGGCTTAAGGAAAAGCTTCATGATTATCTAGAAACACTCAACCTGATCAAGTTTGATTGCATTCTAAATCCATCCACATTATCAGAAGATATTATATTTGTCGATGAAAGAAAAGGGAAAGCTGTTGAATTTAAAGACTCATCTTCCCCTTAAAGTACAATTTAAAGAGATCAAATTATACGAATTCTGACTAATGGCGAGGCGGAAATTTCTGCCAGCTGAGAAATAAGAGATCCTATTCTGCCATTCGCTGCGACATATGTGCTCCAAGGGCAACTCTTGAAATCTTGATTAAGATTTATGTGCTGCCATTTCAAATATAAAAGCTGATTTTCAAAAGTAAGTTCACGAAAGCAGGCTTAAGTTTCTCATTAAAACATTGTTTCTGAAAAATAAGACTTTGTGTTTTAGTTTCTAATCACGAGCATATACTCTCACGAAAAAATGTAAGATATGTAAATGTAATCCCCACCCGTTTACCTCGGTGAGCCATAGAAATACAGTATCATCATTTTCTGTGCGTGTAACGATGTCAAAAATTCTGGGAACTGCGCTTCAACATACGCACTGTGGATACACCAAAGGGCACTAGAGCACGCGGTTTTTCCCAAACTCACTCAATCATGGAACTTCCCTTTCATGTGGCTGAGGTCGAATGGGACCCTGGTACTTCATGGAAGGAGGCGCAGAGAAACCCCCATGCTCTAAACCTCTCTCACACAGATGAGGGCCGGAGCGGGACAGCCAACCACCCAAGGTCTTGGGACAACACACATCTCTGCTTTCAAACCATGTGCTCTTTTACCTGGCTCCCCCAGGGAGGCAGTCAAAGTAGGATTTGGGTAAACCCACAAAGAATTCTTTATGTTTTTTTTTTTTCTGAATGAGGAGCAGTCCTTATTATAACTTCACTCCCATAGGAACGAGGGCAGCATAATGCTGTGGCTTCCTGTGGCTGGTCTTGGTGTGTGCCCGCGATTTCTATTATTAATTCCTAGGGCTGGTTTCCCCTGTGCCCTCTCCCTCTTTGGGGTTTGTCCTGCAGATGAGCAAGCAGCGCTGGCCTCTGCCCCAGAGCCTACGGTATGTCTAAGGAAACAACCTTCCGTCTTCAATTGCAGCACCCTATTCACCTGCCTCCAGGACCGGGTCCAGACTGGAGTCCCTGGAGACGAGGCTGGGAGACATTTCCAGGTGGCAGCCACTGGGCAATGCCCAGGAGCAGTGCGGTCCAGCTATCAACACAGGCTCTGCCATGTACCATGTGTTCTTGCCCAAGTTACCGAAACCATCTAGGTGGTCTTACCTGGTAAGTGGGCCTTTGTCACTTCCTGCTTTGGCAAGTCGGTAGGAGAATTTTCAAAGTTCATATATGTAGTATATGCTCAGAACAGGGGGCAGCAGAGTAAACACTCAGTGACATCACTTCTTTTCAGAATTGCACCCGCCCCCACCCTCCAAGCACTAGCCCACGCCTGGCTAACTATCTGTCTTCCCTTAGGATTTCTCTCTAGCAGCTCCTCATTCCTTAAGCAGGTTTCCGATTGTCCTGCCTCTCCACCTTGCCACGCGGACCCCAGGGACAGGCACAGGGCAGGCCCCAGCTGGGACCCTGGTCCTCATGGCACTTACCAATGGCTCAGCAGGACCTTCCAGGTCACTGGGTCTCTAACCGTCCGTTACACCTCTGGCCTAGTTGGTGCCAAGGGACCCCCACCCACCCCCAGCACCGCTGACCTCCCAGACAGACAGGAAGGCAGCTATGTTCCCAGTGAGTCATGTCTATTGATCTGTCCCCAGGCTGCAACACAGAAATATCACATCTCTTTGCTACCCTCCTTTCTCATTTTCCAGTCATTGCCTGGACAGTGGGCTACATTCCCCCTGCGAGCAAAGCGAGGGGCAGGCCTCTCAGTGCCCACCTGCCTGCCTCCCCCTCTGGTTGGGATCATCAAGAACCTACTGGCCCTGTGGTCCCCCTCCCACACACAGTCAGGACTCTGGGGACTGTCTCAACTCCCGCCCTCTTGCCAAAGTTCAGCCCTGGTTCTCTCCCTGGCTGACTCTGGCCAAGTCACTTCACTTCTCTGGACCCAGCCGGCTTAGTTACCCCTGAAACACGAGAGCTGAGAAAGATAACTTCCTGGGCTCTCTCCAGCTAGAACAGCCTCTCCCTGGGGAAGAGGAATAGCAGAGGTGCAGGCAGCAGATGGGAGGGCAAGCCCCAGCTCCGCCCTGCTCTGACCACGTGGTCTTTAGCCATCTCTCTGGGCCTCAGCTTTCATGTCTCAAAGCACAGAGGATGGTCCTAGCTTATAATAAGGATGCTCTGATCCCATCTCTTGCTGGTCTTTCAATGTGGCCTCTTCTAAGAATTCTTCCCTTAGCTCACCTAAATGTGGTTTTCCCCCGAAATTAAGTCATTGTAACACTGAGTTTGTACTTTCTGAGGATACAAGTGATGTGCATCTTGCATTAAAAGCATTATTTTGGGGCCCTGGTTGGGTGGCTCAGTTGGTTGGAGCATCATCCCATACACCAAAAGGTTGTGGGTTTGATCCCTGGCTGGGCACGTATGGGAGGCAACCAATCAATGTTTCCCTCGTGTTGGTGATTCTCTCTCTCCTCCCCCCTAAAATCAATACACATATCCTCAGATGAGGGTTTTTTAAAGAAGCGTTATTGTGGGGCAACGTCACCCCTTTTCTAGGCGAAGATCCCAATACAGGGTCTCACACATAGTGATATGTGTCCAATGAATATCAGTTGACTTGATCAGTGGGAAAAAAATAAAAGCTTATGTGCACCCTCATCTCTGAAGTCCTGGCATCCTGGGCACCTCAAAGGAGGGGCTCTGGGGCCCACAGAGTGGGGACAATTTATTAGGAGGGTCTAGTAGGGCGCTTTGCAGAACTGAACTGGGGAAACCAGAGTTGACATCTGAGGGTTGGTATAAATCTAAGTAGAGTAAACCATTCTCGACGCTGACCCTTTCCACCAGCTGCCCCCACTAGACTTTCAATAATTCTACATGGTCCCTTAGTGGGAACTCAATGGCACTCTCCAGCATGGTTCACATGTCATCGTGTGTTGTGGGGGGAGCCCAGGAGGACCTAGGGGGGCAGATCTAGAGCCACCTGTCCACACTTAGATGCTGGTTCTGCAAGCAGACGGGCACACCCTTCCTCACGCACGATTTCGCGTGCCTACCTGGTGTCCTGCCACAGGTAATAAGATAATCCGTCTTTCTCATACCGAGGCTCTCACTTCCGAGCTTGAGCCTAATTATGTTAACCACCACAGAACCTTCTTCGACAAAAGAGCACACCAATTAATTTTCCCTTATTCGAGGGGAGGTCATAATGGATTTCTCCAGGAAAGACAAGCTCTGGGAACGGGGAAGGAAGAGGGATTTTAAGTCTCCATTGTCATCTCTAACCCTCTGTCTCACGTGGGGTTGGTTTTCTCATCCCTGGAACAGGTATTTACTGGGAACTTGAAGTCACTGGAGCCCAGGGTCCTCGGGCAGAATGACAATGCAGTAATTATTTGTCTGCACTTCCGAATAATTTAGTGTTTCTTGTGGTGACTACAGCAGGCAGGCCCAGAATGCAAATGATATGATTGCTTTCATTAAATCATCTTTTTATGACTGTATAATTTCAGTAATTAAAACCCTTACTAATATATTCTATGAAGCAGGCAGAATGTTACACTAATGTATGGCCCTTATTAATTTTTGAAAAACAGGGGTGAAACTGGAATAACCTGCTTCTGAACACTTAGGAGCTGTGGGAAGGAAAAAAGAAAAAAGAAGCAGGATATAATTTTGATTAATGTAAACTAATTAGCATTTATTGTTTTTTTATTCTGTCTTCCCCACCTGAAAAGTCACCATGGAGGGTATTTGTATCGCCGATTGCATATTTCAAATGCTTTTTTTTCCTGGCACATATTAGAAGTTTTGGGGTGTTACCCAAAAGAGAGAGTCTGCTGGTCTTTAGTCATCACAATTAGAGACCAAGAAATCTAAACATCATCTGTTTCCCCAGGGCAGTTCAGTGGTCGTGTGTGTGTGTGTGTGTGTGTGTGTGTGTGTGTGTGTGTGTGTGTGTGTCTGTCTGTCTGTCTCAGAGAGTTCTGGGAGCTCCTGCTTTTTCCCAGCAGGACCTGGCTCTCTCCTGAGCGTTGCAGGCTGTGATTGATTCCTTGGCGTGCCCCTGGGTGTCCACGTGCACACACAGGCCCACGAGGGCACAACCAAATGTGGAGCTGCTCTCTGGTTGCTGCTGTGGGAAGATCCATAGGAGCAGAAATGTGGAATACAGATGGTTTCAATTAGATCCGGAGGCGAGTCCCACGCGCTACACTCTTCTCCCGGGCAGCCAGAGAGGTCAGAGGTTCCTGCTTTCCCGTAACCGCCTCAAAAAGCACATTGGGATGCCCAGTGGCTGAATTCAACTTGAGTCTCAGCTCAAAACAATGGCTCCTCTCTCTGTACTATGCCTACCAACGTCCTTTCTGAAAAGAACAATTTACAGTTGGGAACTCAGGTTCCACCACGAGAAACTCCAAAGGGGATAGATCGTCTTTTGTTGCCATCAAACATTTAAGTGGCAAGTAATTAGCTAGGCTTTGTTCATCGGCAATTTTGAGTTCCAGGTTTTGTTTTATGGGTGTGTGCTGTAATCCAGCAGCCATCATCCCTAATGTCAGCTTTTTTAAACAATTTTTTTTGAACTTCTAATACGTGGCCAGCTCCATTTTGAGCTCAGGGTCCAGAGCCATCAGTAGGCTCCCCCCAGCCTACGAAACAGTCCACTGTTCGAAGCCCTCTGCGATCTGGTCCCTAGCCTCATTTTTCCAACATTGGCTTCCTCATCTTCCTACATTCACCTTCGGACCCACCTGCTGCTCCTGATCCACAGGCTGCATTTGACCACCTCTGCCTCTGCCGATGCTGTGTCCTCCGACCGGAAGGCCCTGCTCATTGGTCTCCACGTGTCCAAATCCTTTGCTCCCTAAGGCACAGCGCAAATGCCGTCTCCTCTTTAATCCCTTCCCATAAGCAGGAGCTCTCTGCTATCTGCATGTTTGTATCTGGGTCCCACAGGTGCCTATTGCAGGGGAAATAAAGGTGTGCTTTCGTGCAGAGTGACTAAGGAAAATTAGTGCTCCTTGACCGCCGTTAACATCCGTGCGAGCTTTGCCCAGCCTCTGCCCTTCGGGATTTCCCTGGAGGCAGCTGTCATGACACCCACACCACAAGGCACACGTGGTTCAAAAGGATCGCAAAGTCCAATGAGGGCTCTTCAGAAAGGTGTGAATTTCAGGAAGTCCATGAAAGTGACATTGGAGAGCTGTCCCATCTCATGCGAAGTCATGAACACATAACAGCTGAAGAGCAGAGAGGATGACAACTCTGAAGGGATTTTAGAAAACAGCGATCCGAATGCCAAACGGTTACGAGAGGCCTTCGGGAAATGAATAAAGCCTTTGAACATCCTGGGGCACAGGACCACCTGTTCGATGAGTCCATGAGAGTCGGAAGAAGGCTGTCTTCTGCTATCACGGTTTCCTCTGGCAGTTCGGCAAAAGTGTCCCCAACCCACCCTGGATTCAGTTTCCAATGAGTCGAAACATTAGTGAAAAGTTGTGATTTTAACTTAAATTGTGTTAGATCAAAGATAAAATCATTTTACTCATAGCTTGTAATCTAATGTTTCCAAATGAACTCCCAATCAAGCTCTTTTGCCACACCTCACTAGTTAACGCCCCCGTCCCCACGGGCTCCTCTCAGACCCCCCTGTCCTCGGACAATGTGAACCTCCTGACCACCACGCCTCTGGAGTGTCTTCCTTCTCAGAACCCCTGCAGCTCTCTCTCCTCCTGCTCACGTCACAGCTGCCGCTGCACAGGTATTATCTCTTCCACCTGACACGAGACTGTCCTGTCCCTGGGAAGCTAAGGGCAGCCCGTGGGGGTCAGCCCACCTTCCATGAAACCTCAGTGACACCTCCTTCCAGCTGTGTGACTTTACGAACTTGGATGGGTCCCTGGCCCTCTGGGAACCCCAGTTCCTGATCTGTAAAATGGAGACAATAAAAGAGTGGACCCTATGACATTGTTTTGAAGACCCAATTATTTCATAGACATAAATGTGCTTCAGATAATGTCCATTGTAGGTTAATAAATGCTAGCCTTTTCTAAGTGTGTTTTATTCATTATGTTATTACAGTTATCCCAAATTTCCCCTTTTTGCACCCCTCTGCCCGGTACCTCCCTTCACTCCAGGAATTCCCCCACTGTTAGTTCATGTCCATGGGTTGTCCATATAAGTTCTTTGGCTTCTCCATTTCTTATACTATTCTTAACCTCCCCCTGTCTATTTTGTACCTACCATTTATGTTTTTTAATCCCTGCAGTTTCCCCCCCTTCTTAAATGGTGTTATTTTCATCCCCTGGAATGTCTATTGGGAAACAGTTGTTACCTATTCCTGATGGTTTCCCCACTTGGAGACGTGAGGCTCCTATCCCTGTCCCCCTCTTCCTCCAACTTATTTAACCCTGGGCAGGAGACGTGCCTTGATCTGACTGGAGGTTTGGGAAAGAATATATTGGACATACTGGGCTTCACTCAGCTTCTTCCTTTCCCACTCTTGGAATCCCAGCTGCTCACTGACACCCGCACCAGCCCTGCCCCCAGCCCCACCCCGTGGGGAGGGGGACCCGGGGGTGTCCAGCACCTTCGGGTCTGGGTCCATTGGTCTAATTTTCAGATTCCTTTGACCAGCCCATTTGCTCTTTCAACCAGGCATTACTAGTTGTGATAGCTTGGCCCCCACCCGCCTCATTCTGTGTCTTATTTTCCAGTTAGTTCAGGACTCGAATGCAGAAAACAAGTGTCATTCGTTGAAGGTCAGTGTTTCCTCTGTGGTTCCTGGCTGGTAATCTGGTGTTTGCTGGATAAACGAATAAATAAAGGCACAGATTCTAGACTCTAGTTTTGCTTCTTGAGGCGTTCTTTTTCAGAAAAGAAAGACTACATAGCAAGCAAAGCCCTCACTGTGTTCAGGTCCAGTGAGTCCTTTTAAAGGGTTAGTAGGACATCTACCAAATACATTCCTGTGGGGTGGGGGAATGTGGCTAAAAATATAGTAGCTGGTCCCAAAATCCCTTCCCCCATGGCCATTTCAACTCAAAGACCCAGAGATCCCACCTCCTCATCCATTGTTCCAAGGATGCCAGGTCTGAGCATATACTATGCCTCGTACCTGACCTTTCCTGGCCTCTGCTTTGTGGATTGAGACCAGTGGAATAGTCAGCCTCTGCTTGCATTTGATAGCTATGTTTGTAAAACTTCCTCCTCTCTGCTAGAACTTTCTTTCCCCTAAGGGAAAGATTTCTGCTCTTCTGTGCACACAGCCCTACCCAGCCTGGAGCTCCTCATTGCCTGCTCTCCCCACTGCAGGGCTCTGGAACACCTCCTGGCCTCCTCGTGCTGCTGGGGGCAACTGTCCTTCTGGTCACTGGCAGCCTGCAGCAGCCCCACTCTGCCCAGTTTCCTTTCTCTGATTCCTTCTGACTTGCTGGCCCCAGCCAGACTTACTTCTGGCACCCTTCCTTGACAAACTGGCCCGGCTGGCATTTGAACTCCATGCCTGGCCTGCCTGGTCCACCTCTGGCCCCGGCGACTAGACTTCAGGCACCTGAATGTGCCCTCGTCTGTCTGTCCTCACTGGCCCTGCATTACTCAAGATGCCTGGCCCTGGGGCCTACTGATCTCTTGTCCCGACTGGTTCCTCTCACTGCCCAGGGCCACAGCCATGGCCACCACTGGACTCCTGCATAGTGAGCTTTCTCCCTAGGTCATATGGTCCCATGAGTCCCGCAGTGCTTCACACAAGATCATCATGTCCTTCTGACAATCACGTCCCCAGCCTCCCCTGCTCATGCTTGGACACTTCAGAGGGCAGCCTGTTTCAGAGTCACCTTGTCCCCACCCTTGCTCAGCTCTACTGCCCGAATCTGGAGCCCTCCCGACCAGGGCAGGGAGCCCATTAGCAATCACCCCACCCCAGAGGGCTGCAGCATTAGCCCCAACTCCAGCCCTAAGTTCCAAGGGCTTCCTGAGTTATGGTCCCCCTCCCCACTCCCTGGGTAGACCTGGTCTCAGGGAGATAAATAAGTACCATCTCCTACGCCAATACTTCCTGTTGGGAGTGGCTCCCTAGAACACTGTATTGGGGCTATCTCTGGGCTTACAAGAAATGATGTCTACCAGAGAGCAGGAATGGGGAGGGGTAGTCTATATGCTGACTGCCATCCATTTGACATAGCTTCTGCCTCAGTTTCCCTAAGAAACTCTGATTCCCTGCTGATTCTAAAGACTGGCCTGATCTCTAGCCCATCACTGGAGTACCAAAGCCCTACCATCTCTGCTGGGGAAAGTGACTCAATTTCCTACCCCTCCCACTCCTGGCTGGGGTCCCACCCTCAGTGGGCTGATGATTAGTCAGGACCATGCTGCTGTCACTGCCTGCCACTTCCCACCCCCAAAAGTGGACACTGGTCCAAAGTCATCATGAGCAAGGACACTAGGAGAACTGGAATCAAAAAGTCAGATAACAGCAAGTGTAAGTGAGGATGTGGAGAAATCAGAACCCTCAGACACGGCTGGTGGGGGTGCAAGAAGGTGCAGCCCCTTTGGAAAACAGTCTGGAAATTTCTGCAACAGTTACACATAGGTTGTTACCATTTGATTGAGCAATTCCACTCCTAAGAATGCACTCAGGAGAAACTAAACACGTCCACATAAAAAGATGAATGTTCATAGCAGCCTTATTCATCAGAGCCAAGAGGTAGGAACAACCCATGTGTCCACCAACGGATGGCTGCATTCACGAAATGTGCTCCGCCCACACGATGGAATAGGATTCAGCCATAAAACATGAAGAGATGTATTCCATATTTTGGAATATAAATGAGATATTATTCACCTGGACCTACTGCAGCCGACCTGAAGTAGGTATCAGAATGAGGGACTGACACCAGCTTCAACTTGGATGAAGCTTGGAACCATTATGCTAAATGAAAGAAGCCAGACACATAAAACTGCATGTTATCTGCTTCCGTTTGTATGAAAGCCCAGAACAGAAAAATCTATAAGGACAGAAAGCAGGTCCGTGGTTGCCTGGGGCTGGGAAGGGCAGGATGGGGAGGGGACTGAGAGCTAAATTGCACAGGTTTTCTTTCTGAGCTGCTGAGAATGTTCTAAAACTGACCGTGGAGATGCCTGCACAACCCTGTGAATAAACTAAAAATCATCAACTTGTATACTTTAAACGGTATACTTTGTACATTATGTGAATTGTATTTCAATACAGCCATTTAAAAACCAGGCCCTGTACCAACACCTGCCTGAGCCAGCACGGGGGTGCCCATGGGCCCCGTCTGGCCTAGGCTGGGCTACACCTCCCGCTTTGTGCCTGGGGGGCCTCGGACCCAGTGCAGCCTGACTCCAGCCTCCGTGCGCAGGAGTAACAATGAGGCATGATCAGAAAACAGACACACGACGCTGAGACAGGGCTCTGTGACCGTGAGGACTTGAGGGCCACTGGAGTCCCTGTCCCTCTTCTGTTGGGACTGATCTTGCAACCGCTGCCAACAAACACCTCAGCCAGCTCCCGCGGGTTCACTCCCTCCCGTCCCAGCTGCCCCCTGAGGGTCCCCAGACCCCCTCCTTTGTCCCAGCCCTTACCTGATGCCATCTCCCCACTGAAGGGTCTCCACTGTCTCCAGCTCCCCTAGATCCTCTTCCTCTCCAGCCCTTCAGCATGACCACCGACCAAGGATACTGGTCTCAGTTAGGGCTCCTGGGACAGATGTCACAGCAATTGGCTTGAGCTGGAGAAAGAAAAAAAATAGAAGTGGGGAGGGAAATTCATTCCAAAGATTCAGACCTGTGTTTCTCTATATTATTATTATTATTATCATCATCATCATCATCAACATCATCAACATCATCATCATTATTACCACCCACCTTCAGGTACCATTTCAGACATTTTTGTACAGCCCTCCAGGTGCCCTGGCCCCGTGAAACATTACCACTCCAGAAGCACCGTGTATCTTTATGTAATACAATGGCCCTTGGAGGACCATAAGCCATTGCAATATCAAAGGCTTTTTGCCCCCAAGAACTACTGTTGCCTCTCCAGGGGTGATATCCCCCTGATAACAGCGCAAGATACCCTAGTGGGGTCTCATGGGATCTCAGGAGGTCCTGGGCTTCAGAAATCATCCAGGGCAAGAAAGGAAACGTCTCAGCTTCTTTCCTTGTCTTACTTCAGTCTGTGTCCTTGATCCCACCCCCGCTACTGCTATCTCTGTCTGTCCTTCCCTCTCTGCAAAGCAGCTTTCTTTGCTCTTCAGCCACACATAGGAAACACTGGTCCTGCTTTGTTCAAGGAGCCAATGCAGATGAAGGATGCAGTCCCTTCATCTCCATCCTGATGCAATCCTTCATCTCCGTCCTGATTGCTCGCGGACAGAGGAGATGATGTGCTTTGGGGCGCAGTTCTTTCCCAGGTGCCACAGCAGCCGGTGGTTTGCTGAGGATCTGAGTGGTATGGCCTCAGAGCCAGACACAGGCGAGAGGGTAAGTCGTGCTGAGAAGTGCACGGAACGGCTCGGTCCTCTCGGTTCGGAGGCAGCAGCTATGCACTTGGTGTTGTGACTCTAGGGACCCTGCTCCCAGCAGGGGCGCCTCTCTGACTCCCTAGGGCAGAGAGAAGCCTGATGCAGCCACAACCGCAGGAGAAAGGAGGTAGCACAGTCATTTCTAGACCTGATTCGGCGCAATAGCCCTACCCGACCAGGCAGACGGCTGTGACCAGATGAGAACGAGTTCCTCCTTCTGCCCAGGTGTCTGTCCCAAGCTCCCCCAGAGTCCCAGGGAGCTTCGCTGTCTCGTGGGGGAATTGATGAAAAAGCAGATGCAGAATGGTTTTATCAAGGGGTGAGACACTGAGATGCAGCCACAGAGGAAGGGACTCGAAGACCTGCTTTCGAGCCCGCCCTTGAACTTCGTAGGTGAGGGAGACCTTCTCCCTTGACCTGTTTCCTACCTCATCTCCTGCACCTGCTCCTCTGCAGGTGCTGCGATCTCTCCCCTCCCCACCCCACCCCAGACTACTTTTCTGTACTGTCCCCTTTGTGGCCACCTCCATACACACTTCTCAAGAGATCATCTGGCCCACAAAGCACCCCCTTTTCTAGGAAGACACCTAAAATTCAGAGCTAAGTCCTCAGGAGCTCTTTCTGCCCTGTGTTCTTGCCCCTGCCCAAAGCAGATTGTCCCAACACTAGACACCTGACCCACTGAGCCGGTCAGTTTCTCCTGCAAATTTGAACTTAAAAGAACAAAATGACTGGAGTAGGTGAAGCAGGGTCCCGGTGGGGGCAGCCCAGAGGAGCCTACTGCCCCATGTCTGAATCGGTCCCAGGTCCTCTCCTCCCTGTGTCAACTGGAATTATCACCTTTGCTACATTGTTGCTTAAGTGAGCCAGGGGGAGGTTCTGTCAGAATGCCCCAAAAGAACCCAGAAGCGAACTGAGGCTTCTCTCCATGTTCTGCTCCAGATTCCCTGCAGAGAGACTCCAGCTTGGCCTCACCTCTGAAATGGCTTTTCCTGGGTCACTGTCCACCCCAAGGCCACTCAGTTGTGACTGGGGAGGTCAGGGCCACTTAGAAATGTGGCTATAGCGGTCCACCTTTGGGAGCATCAGGGACAGCTCAGTGCTGGGGAAGGAAGACACCTTTGCGGGTAGGCTGGGAAGGCCACCATCAGGCGTCTCCTACAGTAAGACCAGGCAGGGGAGGGGGCACCAGGCGCAGGTGAGGGCAGTAAGGAATCTGGTCCGACTGCAGCAAAGGGCCTGTACTGGAAAGCACTGGAGTTCAGTTTGACATGAACCTGCAAAGTCTTTCTGAGGCAGGAGAACATGCTTCTAGAACTGCGTCTCCCGTCGGCTCTGCCAATCTCACCCTGGAGACCTGGCACCGGATGGGCTGCCAAGACAGGGATTTAGAGGGAAGGATAGCGGTGCTGACTAGCACATGTCCACAGAAGGAACTTACTGGTTATTCAGAGATCTGTCCAAAGCTGTGAGTCTAATTAGCCGTGATATCCTCTTTGCTGCAAACTCTAATGTGAAAACACAGGCGTGCGTGCGAGGAAAACACATTTGGTTAATTAGCCTCCTGAAAACGACGTCCCCCGCTTCCCTCCAGCTTCCAGGTCTCTGCACTAAGCAGCCAGCACGGAGGCTTCCTGGAGAGAGCCACAGCCCCGTCTCTCTGATAATGACAGCGGGCTCCGGGGTGTCCTGCCTGCCACGCCCTGGGTGCTTGTTCTCATCCAAGGTCACTGTCAGAGGTGGAGACAGACGTGGGGTTAGACCTGGAAGGGCCACTAGGAAGCAAGTGGCAGCGCCCCTCATTTGATCACTTAGTTACTGGTTTGTTTGTCTAGGGGTGAAATATACATAAACAAAATCTACCATTTAAGTGTCCAGTTCAGGGGCATTAAATTCACATTGTTGTGCCACCATCACCGCCATCTGTCCCCCAAAGTCTTCCATCACCTCCAACAGAAGCTCTTCACCCTAGTTCAAGAATAATTCCCCGCTCCCTGCCCCTGGCAACCGCCATTCCACTTTCTGTCTCTGTGGATTTGCCCATTCCAGGTACCTCCTGTAAGTGAGGTCGTACAATATTTGTCCTGTGTGTCCCTTTGTGTACTGTCTTCGAGGGTTGTCCGTGTTGTAGCTTGTGTCAGAATTTTCCTTTCAGGCTGAACACCACACCCTTGTGGGAACAGACCACATTTTATTTTCCATTGATCTGTGGACAGCCATTGGGGTGTTTCCACCTTTTGCTACTGTGAAGAGCGCTGCTGTTAACACTGCTTTTAATTTCATGTCGTATTACCTAGGGAACCTATGCTCATTGCAGGAAGATTGGAAGAATACGAATAAATTAAAAATGAACGAAACTAATCCGTAACCCCCTCACTGAGAGAAGACCCTACGAACAGCCAGCGTGTGACCCCCCCCCCAAACATCCTCATGCCTCTTGAGGTCAGTTCTTCTTCTAGACATGTTTGTAAACAAGATGGAAAGACACTAGACATATTAGTTTATTAACTTAACTTATATGTATTATTTTATCCTATCCAATATTTCTATGTCTCTCGGTCCCCCTCTAGGGAGATAGGTAGGTAGGTAGGTTGATAGAGTGGCAGGCAGACCTGTATCAGTACAGCTACTGCTAACTGACTGCAGGGGCTGCACCTGAACCCCTCCTACGGATGCACCACTAAGTGAAGCAGCATCACGTCACTTGCCAGGTCCCCGGTGTTGCTGACTGTTTTCCCTATTGTGCCCTCACAGGCAAGGCTGTGATGTGCCCTCCTGGCCGAGTCTTCCTATGTGCAGTTCAGTCAGTCTCTGAGGATAACTTCCTTAGGCAGGGTAATCGAGAATGTCCTCATCTCAGGACTGAGAAAACTGGGGCCCAGGAAGGGCAAGTGCTTGCTCAAACTTCCAGGGGCAGCGCTGAGCAGGTCGCTCTCAGCCACACAGGAAAGGGTGCGACGTCTGTTTTCAGAACCCCTTTCTGGTCTCCCAGGAGGCAAAAAGTCACCCCCCACCCCCTGCACCATGTTGACCCTTCGGAGCCGGAGTCACCCACGGTCCTCCCAGCCACCCTTCTCCACTGAACGTCCCGGTCCCTTGGGAGATGTGTGTGTCCCAGGGCTGATCAGGTCCACCAACGCATGCTGTGCTGAGCAGTCCGTGGGGGACAGGGGTTGAGTCCCCAGCAGAGGCAGCACTGACTGACGACTCTGGATGGTGTATAGACAGGGTGCAGTACAAATAGCGCCCCTTTTATTACAAAATCTTGTCTTACAAAATCATAAACGTGTAATTCTGTAACATAACAGTATCATACTCAAGCACACCATACGACACGTTTAGGGAAATGTGGAGACTAAAACTATAAATTATGACACTCATATTATTACTCTACCAACCACACTCAAGCAGGCATTACTTCTGCCGGGCCCTGTATGTAAGGGCAAGGGAACAAAACCAAGTATTGGGAACCTGGGATTTCAGGGGCACTTACAGGGCAGGGCAGTATGTGTTCAATAAATAGTTGTTGAAAGGAAGGGAGGGAGGGGGTCTGGAACCTAGATCTGCCCCTCCCCAGCCCTCCCCCGGCGGTACCCACACTTGCTTCACCCTTCTCCAAGTTTGGCTAAAGTGAGCTTTCCTAAGAAGACAATGCCAAGGAAGCAGGGAGAAAGAACCAGCTCCGTCTCTTCCCAAACTCCATATTCATTAGGCCGTGAGCTGGGAAGTGCAGGGTGATTTATGGGGCTCTGAGCCTCCATCACTTAGAGCAGCGTGATGAATGAGGGTGGTAATGCAGTGAAGGCAAAGCCCTAATGCAGTGTGATGTTCCAGCTTGGAGAATTTATGGAGATAAAATTGTGAATATAGAAGGAAAGTGAGCAAAATTGATCTGAATGTGGGAGAGACTAGGGTGGGAGCGGACTCTTGGGGCAGGCCCTGCACCCAAACACTGCAGCCCTAGGCCTTCGCTCATTTGCACAGATCCATGCCTGCCCGGATTCTAAACACCCTCTGTCCCCAGGAGCATCCTGGGACTAGCTGAGGGCAGGATCTAATTTAACCCTGATGGGGCACGGCTATGGCCCCTGAAGGCGGCCGTGGTCACTGGCTCTCTGGACTCTTCCGTGGACTGTAACCCCTGCGAGAGCAGAGACCACTCAACTTTGTACCCCGGCACTTGCCACCACGAATGGGACACTATGTTCCGTCACTGTTTAATAAAAAAACAAGTCATTCACGTTTCATTCATTTACCCAATGCACACGTCTCTAAGCCACATACAAAGTATCTGTAACCAAAACTAACAGCGACAGACACACAGGAAGGTACAGAGACCTATGCAAGTTCAGGGCACGTAGGAAAGATCACACGAGGGGATCCAGGGAACTTCACGAAAAAAGTGGCATTTGAGTGGGGGTCTTAAAGGACGGGGAGGAGTCATTTGGAGGGTGTTAGGCCGGGGGACACTCCCAGGTGATGGGGTGGCATCCCCTTCAGTCTAGAGGTTTTGAGTGGAATTGCTGCAGAGAGAGATGGAAGAAAGGCAGCCTGGGGCCAGAGCATGTTCTGGGACATCTGTGTATGGCACATGGGACAGAACGTTAGAAGTTGAGAGCATGTCTGCAAGTTGAAACACACATACACGTTCACACTGATCTAACTGTGCTTAGAGATAAAAGGTACACATGTACACATGCAGACATACATGTGTGTACATTACAGCTCCCAAAGAGCTCCCAAACAACTCTATGGCTGTCTCCCTTTTACAGATGGGGAAATTGAGGCCTGGCAAGTAAAGAACAAGAAGATCAAGCTGACCCTAATCCTCTGACTCAAGAGGCCCCACCCCCCAAAACACGCACATCTCAGTGAACGGTACCATCTAGTAACCAGACCCCGACAGGTCATCCTTCCTGTCTCTCTCCTCTCCCACCCAGAGTCCGTTTGTATTAGTCCTGCAGCCTGTGCCTCCAAAATCCCTCCCAAATCTGACCACTTATGACTCTTCCCAAGACAAGGCGCTGTCCTCTCCTCTGCTCACTTAGCCTGGACCCTGCCCACCCATAAGCCACGTCTCACGAATCCCCACCCTTCCCCTCCAGCTTTCACTGGGCCTGAAACAAGCCTGAGCACAGAATCCTTCCCTCTGGCCCCATGCTCCCCGACCTGTACGCTTCTCCACTTGATGCCCCTTCACTCCCTCCAGCTCCTTTCTGTCCCTCCAGCCTGATCCTGTCTCAGGGACTTTGTGCTGGCAGTTCCTTCCCCCAGAGTCCATGTGGCGGCCTCCTCACCACACAGGTCTTAACTCAGTGGCCTTCCAGGACCACCCCAGGTGTGGCAGCACCCCTCCCCAAACACACTGTCTACCTGCTTCATCCCCTCCACCACGCTTCTCAGCGCCTACCTTACCTGTCAGCCTGCTTGTCCATTGCCTGACCCCCTTCCCACAGCAGCTGTGCCCTGAGTGTTGTGCCCAAACCAGGGCCTGGCATGCAGGATTTGACTGACAAGGAGAGGGCTAGAAGGGGAGGAGAAGGGGAAGAGACAAGGGGAACAGAGACAGACAAGCAGGAGGGAGAGGGGAGGAGTAGGGGATGGGAGAGAAGGGGGAGAGGAGGCTCTGTCCCCTTCCTGGCACCAGGCTGCCCCCCATTAGAATAACTCCCCGGGCCCCCAGAGTCACCCTGCTCCCCACTGTGCCCCAGACTTGAGTCTCCCCTGGGTGCTCTGTGCTCCCCTATGCCCCCTCCCCCTGACTCAGAGGTCCCGCCCACCCCCACCAAACTGTCCAGGGAGGCGGCTACGAAGCAAGGATGAGAGTAAGCCTCCCCTACAGGGTCCCTACGCAAGGAGGGGGAATAAGGCGATGTCACCGCTTTTTAATAGTCAGACTTTGCCCCCATCCATGGGCAGATCTTCCAGAACCAGGCAGGACACAGGGGGGTTCCTAGTCCCAAACAAGGGAGCTCAAGTCAAACAAGACAGAGAACGACCTGCCTGCTTCCTCTCCGAGAAGCCCAAGCTCAGGTGTTGCCGTTCCTGCTTCCCATGTGAGGGAAGGTCACAGCACAGCCACAGGAAGAAGGAAGCAGAGACACGCGTCCCTGTGTCTGGTGTGGAGGTGAGAGGGTGGCAGTAGGGGACAGGGGCTGAGGCCCTATCCACGCAGGCCTCAGAGGGGCCAGAGGGCAGCACTGCTGCCCACCCACCCACCTTTAACTCCGCCCAGGGCCCCCACTCTGGGGATTTGGCCCAGTCAGAGCAGGCCAAGTTGGCCAACCCTTCCGTTTGGGGATGCAGTGAAGTGAGAGAAGAGGTGGTGAGCCCACCTGAGGGCCTGGGGAGGATCCCCGCGGCAAGAGGCAGCCCACTTAGTTGCCCTCAGCTGTTCTGCTTCTCACAGTTTCTCCTCTGCCTCCACTTCTGAGCCCATGGGGTCCCCCCCAATGCCCTGGACGGCAGCCACCCCGCAGCATCTTGCAGAATGTGTGTGTGTGGTAGGTGTGTGTTGACTTGGAGTGTCCACGTGTGCACGCACACAGGTGTGTGGTATGTTTGGGAGGCTGTGTGTATTGGGGGGACGAGCACAGGTATGAGGTGGTCATTACAGGAAGGTCAGCACCAGTCGGTGCTAGCCAGCCATCCGTAATTAGAGTCAGGGTTGAAAGAAACTACTAGAGGAGAAAGGAGAGGAGAAGAGGAATACAAATCATTTGTCTCATGTGGATATTTGTTTTGCGTGTGTGCACATCATTTAGTCCTTAAGAGCTCTGAGACACAAAATAAAAACAAGCACAAGATCGGGCTCAATTAGGTGCCTGATCAATATCCTTTGAGGTTGACAAACGGCAGCGATGATCATGAGGCTGCTCCCCTCCCCTCCCCCTCCTCAGGGCGCCCTGGGCTCTTCCTACTTCAGGCTCCCTGTTAAGAGTCATGGGTGAGGCCGCTCCCAGCAGGTACTTACTGAATGTTCCAACTTGGCCTTGAACAGCTGAGGATGCTAATCAGGAAGGCTGGATAAACCATACCTTCCCTTTACACTTGGTTCTCGCAGAATTTCCCAGCTGGATTCTTTCGCTAGAGCTTGTTAACAAAAGTTTGCAGCCACCAACTAGTGTCAACAAGTCCCAATCTTGAGTGCGGTAAAAGAAGAAACTTTACCGGGGTGAATACTTCGCAAACCAGCTGATGGAAATCAAAAGTGCTCTTGACGCACCGGGGAAGGCCCGCTTTTATTTGGTTCCTACCCTGGTCCGATTGGTCCAAATAGCACTGTCCCGATTGGTCAGAATTGCACGTTCTGATTGGTCATTACAGAGCTGCTCTGATTGGTGAGTAAAGAGGCAAATGAGGACATAGCTATGCAGTGCCAGTTGGATGGGGCAGGTCTCAGCCCACTGTTTAAAGGCCGATTCCAGGAACCCCTTTATAAGGATTCACTCTGAGCAGGTACAGAGTGCAGGGGGCTGACAGCTCAGTTGGTAGCGTTTTGTATGAAATGCAGTGTGCACGAGAGGCCTCTGCTGGCAACGGCTGCTAGACTCTGGTTATGAATTTGAGCCCAATTAACCGTAAAGAGACCTTCTTGACAGATTATTTCTTCTTGGGGTCAACAGGTTGAATTTAACGAAGTACCACAGCCTAGAAACAACGTAGAACTCTTGTTGCACAATTCTGGAGGCCAGAAGTCCAAGATCAAGGTGTCAGCAGGGTTGACTCCTTCTCAGGGCAGCGACGAAGAATCTGTTCCTTGCATCTCCCCGGTCCAGTGGTTTGCTGGCCATACCTGCCTTCCTCAGCTTGTAGAAGTATTACCCTGATCTCTACCTTTGTCTGCACCTGATGTTTTCTCTGTATGTGTCTGTCTCCAAATTCTCCCTTTTTTTTTTTAAGATTTTTTACTTATTTATTTTTAGACAGAAGGGAAGGGAGGGAGAGAGAGAGGGAGAGAAACATCACTGTGCGGTTGCCTCTTGCATGCCCCCCACTGGGGACCTGGTCCACAAACCAGGCATGTGCCCTGACTGGGAATCGAACCAGCGACCCTTTGGTTCACAGGCCAAAGCTCAATCCACTGAGCCACACCAGCCAGGGCAAAATTCTCCCTCTTTATAAGGCTTCTAGTCTTATGAGACTCGGGTCCACGGTACTGCAGTGCGACCTCATTCTAACTTAACCAATGACATCTGCAACAACCCTACTTCCAAATACGGCCACATTCTGAGCCATTAGGAGTTAAGGCTGCGACATATGAATTTTGGGAGACCCAATTCAAGCCAACACCAGCCATGCACAGAATAAAGTTCAAATTCCTTATGTGACATTCAAGGCCTTCTCTAAGTGGCCCAGCCCTGTTTCCAGCCGTTTCCCTTTTCCTTTTCCCCTGTGTGCAGGTATCTGTTTCGTAGGAAGGTGGGGGCTCTGAGATGAGGGAGAGAAGGAGGAAGGGTCAGGAGAGAGAGCAACATTTACTGAGTGTTTACTGAATGCCATGCTTGGCGGTGGGAGTTCCACCTTCAGCATCTCCTGTTAGCCTCACAGCAGCCATGCTGGGGCAGGCATTGTGCCCACTTCACAGATGAGGAAACTGAGGAAACTCAAATAAACTCTGCCTTGCTCTCTTTCACCAGCGTCACGAATAATTTCTCTCCTTCAATAGCATAAGGTAGAATATTATTTAGCCTTAAAAATATCATTCAGCCAGTCTGATTCCTGCTACAACACAGATGAACCTTGAGGGCATTATGCTAAGTGAAAACAACCATCACAGAAACAAATACTATGATCTTCTGCTCAGATTGAGGTGCCCAGAATAATCAAATTCATAGAGACGAAGAATAGAAGGGTGGCTGCCAGGGCCTGGGGGAGTGGGGGATGGGAAGTCATTGGTTAGTGCGGGCCAAGTTTCTGTTTGGAAAGATGAGAAAGTTCTGGAAACGGATGGAGGTGATGGTATACACAACACTGTGAATGAGCTTAATGTCCCTGAAGGTGCACTTAAGAATGGTTAAGTGGTAGGTGTTATGTATATTTTACCATGACAAATAAAAACAAATAAATAAAGGGGACCATGACAGCAGGGAGTGACTTCTCCAAGAATTTGGGGGAACAACGGGAGCGCTGGCCCACGAAGCTGTGTGGCAAGAACAAGAGGCCACCTGTTCAAACTGCTTGCCACGTAGCAAGAGCTTCAACACGTGTGGGTTAATATTATAAGCTTTCAAATCACCCAGGAGTGAGTAATTCTCACTGTATCCCCTGGACCACAGCAGGGGAATACAAAGATGGTCAGACCCGCCTGGAGTCTGCCTCCAGGTTATGGCCAGATGACTTTACAGCTGCTTGTGGCCTGAGAGAGGTGCACACCGAATGCTGCGGGAGTGCAAAGCCAGAGATTTGATCATCACAGTCTTGGCGAGCAGGAAAAGCCTGGAGGGAAGTGGCACTGGAGCTGGCCCTGTGGGGCGGGAAATAGCCAGCTGACCTTTCTCCGAGCTTGCTTGGCGACATCTTCTCCTTCCCTGATGAGATACCCAAGCCTGGCAGAGTCAGCGTGATTCATAAAAAGCCCCCGCCATCCTCACCCCCATGCCCACCCCACCAAAAAGCTAGGAGTCCTAACCCCATGACCCTTGTTGCTGAAGAGCAGCTGGAAGGCTGACAGGCCTCACTCCAGGGTCAAGTGCCTGGCTATACTCAGGTCAGCGTGCTCTGGCCACCTGCAGCTCTCAGAACCCAGCCAGCTGCCTTCCTCCCAGCCCAGCTGTTTCCCACGGACAATGCACTACATTCATAGGCTCACGGCTCCCCTCTCACCTGATGGCGCCCTGCCTGCTTATTATGGGCTGTGGGTACAGTTTCCCAGACCGAAAGGAATGGAGATTGTGCAACATGGAGGGATATGATGGTTATTTTTACGTCCACTTGGCTGGGCCGTGGTACCCAGATATTTGGTCAGACACATCTGGATGTTGCTATGGTGGTGTTTTTTAGGTAAGAGTAATGTGGAAATCAATAAACGTTGAGAAAAGCGGATTGTCCCCCATAATCTGGGTGCATCTCATCCAATCAGTTGAAGCCATAAGAGGAAAAAGGCTGACTTCCCCTGAGGGCGAGGGAAGTCTGCCAGCAGACGGCCTTGGGACTTGGGCAAACACATCCACTGTCCCCTGGGGCTCCAGCCTGCAGGCACTCCCTGCTGATGCCAGCCTCTGCAGATGTGGGAATCAATTCCTTACAGCAAGGATCTTTAACTCTCTCCTCTCTCCTCTCCACAGCACTGGGGGTCACAAGGGCTGGATTCTTGGTCTGACATATATATCCCCTTTGGACTGTTTCTACCTGCCCTACCTGGGCCTCAGCTTTCTCATTTGTAAAATGCAGATCTGCCAGCCTTGACTGGCAGAGCGCGACATTGGACACCAAGTGAGGCCATGTGTGTGAAAAGTGTTTGTAAACTAGAAATGTCACATCTGTGAGGTCCACGTGTCTTCACCGTAGTCTCACAGCAGGAGCTGTGCTCTGAGGTCAATACCACCCGCTGTCCATTCTCTGTTTCTCAGCCAGGCCTGTGGTTTGATCACAGCCAGGGCAGGGGGTGCATGAATCACCTGGGGAGCTTCATCAGCCCATACCCCCCAGTTAAGATTCTCAAATACCATGATGGGGGCCGGGGGAGGGTGTGTTTTCAAAAATCTCCCAGACAATTCCACCATGAACCGCCACCTCCCAAGTTAAGCATCCCCCTCCCAAGCTCAGCTCCTCCCAGGAGCCCACTGAGAACCAAAGGCCCAGAAACTCCCAACACCTCCAGCTAGTTCGAGGTCCCAAGCTCAGCTCCTCCCAGGAGCCCACTGAGAACCAAAGGCCCAGAAATTCCCAACACCTCCAGCTAGTTCGAGGTCTGTGCCGAGTGAAAGTTCATCAGACCTTCCTGAACGGCCAGCGTCAGGAGGCCCAACACCCTCCCCTTTCTTTCACTGATTCTGAGGCCGATTAGCCCATCCGAGAATGGCTGCTGCTGGAGCATCCCTCCCGGCTCTGAAATGTAATGAAACGCATCTCTTCTAAAGCTGTCCTACAAAGTGACAGTGGCTTCTGATGGGAAGTAAAGAGACCTCCCAGAAGCCATTAACCTTTCTGGATCTTATGGGGTAAACCAGGCCAGCAGTTTGAAAGGAGGCCAAACCAAATTGAGGACCTAGGGAAGATCACGTTGGGGTGCCCCTGGCAAACTGACAGTTTGAGAGTGTGTACCTCCACCAGCCACAAGGCTGCTGCGGGCTCCCGGCCTGGGACTGGGAGGGAAGGGTGGCTGACTTTTACTGAGCATGTACTGCCCCCCAGGCCAAGCCCTTTCCAAGCTCCATCGCACCTCACAGCAACCTTATGAGATAGGTGCTCTGTTATCCCATTTTACAGATAAGAAAGCCAAGGCTCGGAGAAGTAACGTAGGCCAACAGCCCACCTGGAAGTTTCTCCAGGCAGCCAGAGGGCTGTAGCCCTTTGCCAAGGCCATACATGGCTGCCCTCAAAGCCCACTAATTGACCAGTTGCTGGGACCCATGAAGGTCATGGAGGCTTTCAGAGAAAAGAGTCACCCCACCCAGAAGCATGGGGTGGGATGTGACTGCAGCAGTGGAACGGTCCCGATAATCTGCATCCCAGTGGGGCTTCTGAGCTCGGGCCACAGGGGGCAGAAGGTTCCGGGCAGGGTGGTTTCTGAGAACAAGACTCGCTCAAGAGTCGCCGATGGCACCCAAGCCTGGGATCTCCAGCAGCTTCTTGGCAGGTCAGCTGTGTGGTCTCTCCTGAAGCCCCTTCTCCTTGAATCAACTCCTTATATTGGCAAAACTCCTTGCAATTTTCAAAAGCTATTTTATTATCTTCACATTTCCCTGGAGGAAGGCAAGGCGGGTGTTGGCGTCAGTTCACAGAGGAGTAAACTGAGGCACTGAAGGCTTATCTCTCACCTAAGTTTTCAAAGCAAGGCAACTCTGCCCCGAGCTCCCCACAGGATCAGCCGGGGCCAGACTCCAACTGCACCACACCCTGGTTTGGCCTCTTCCCCTGCCCCATTCTGCTTCCCTCCACATGGTATGGGTTTCATCTCCGACCTGCTTCTAGTAAACCCAACCTAAAACAGTTGTGCTGGGGAATTACATGCAGCTATGCGGGTCCAACAGTGCCTGACATATTAGCAGGGGTTTAAAAAAAGGGAACAAGTGCGATTATTGTTCCTGCTGGAGCTGGTGCCTGACTGGACCAGCTCCTGACCTCAGGCCATGAGTGCATTAAAACGCATCACCCCCAGCTGAGCACCCCTTCCAGCAGGGAAGCTGAGAGCCTGCAGAGTTCAAGGCCAAGTACGAGGTGTCGGTGAAATACTGTCCATATAGCTCTGTTGTGAATAAGGAGCTCTGATTGTTCCAATCAATAAATAAGCCCTTGGCCAGAAGGAAAAGACAAGATGGAAATCCTGGTGTCCCCGGACAAAGCTGATCTCATGAATAGGCAACCAAATATGGCTTAATAGACTCCAGAAATCTCTATTTTCTATAAACTCACAGCTTGCCACCCCCCACGCACGCTCCCCTGCCAAGGTTCCTGACACTCCCTTACTCATGATGCAGTCCTTGACAATGAACTTCTTTTCATTCCTCGGCACACTGGCTTTCTTTTTTTTTTTTTTGGAGGATGCATTTCTTCTGGAGACTTAGCAGGTGTGGAAGATCAAAACTATGAACATTAAAAGGGCAACACACTCACAACTTTCAACAACTACATCTAAAAAACCAAACTAAGCAAACAACCAGAACAGGAGCAGAATCACAGAAATGGAGATCATTTGGAGGGTTATCAGTGGGGAGGGGGGGAATGGGGGAAAAGGTACAGGGAATAAGAGGTATAAATGGTAGGTACAAAATAGATAGAGGGA
>VMDR010005177.1:0-53516 GCA_007922815.1 Macrotus californicus | reverse complement strand
CTCACCTTAAGAACTAAGAAAATAAAGAGCCAAATAAACTCAAGGCAAGTAGAAAAAAGGAGATAATAAAGACAAAAGCAAAAATCAATGGAATTGAAAACAAAAAGAATACAAAAATCAATGAAAAAAGACTTTTTCTTGTTTAAATCAATAAAATTGACAAACTTCAAGACTGAAAAAGAGAAAAAGATAGAAGATATGAATTACCAGGATCAGGAATGAAACTAGGGCTATTACTACAGACTCTGCAGACATCAAAAGGATAACAAGGGAATACTGCAAAAAACTCTACACACGTACATTTGACAACCTACTTGAAATGGACCAATTCCTTTTTAAAAAACACAACTACCACAGCTCACTCAAAAATAAAATAAATCATGTGAATAGCCTTATAATCCTTTCAAAATTTGAATACCTAATTTGAAAAAAATTCCCAAAAATGAAGATGGTTCACTTGAAAATTTAGCACACATTTAAAGAAAAATTAACACCAGTTCCACATAATCTTTTCCAGAAAATACAAGAGAAGAAAATACTTTTCATTCTCTGAGGCTAGTATTAGCCTGATACTAAAGCCAGAAAAAGAGAATTAAAAAAAACTCCAATATCCATCATGAATAAAAGAAATACTTAGGTGTAGATCTAATAACACATGTATAGGGTTTGTGTGCTGCAAACTAGAAAACAATGATGTAAGAAATCTAAGACCTGGGGTGATATATTGTGTTCCTGGATAGAAAGACTCAACGTGGGGGGAAGAAAAAAGACTCAGCATGGTGAAGATGTTAATTCTCCCCATGTTCATATAAAAGTTTAAGGTAAATCCTATCAAAATCCCAGCAAGATTCTTTGTGTAGTTACAGATGAATTATTCTAAAATGTATATGAAAAGGCACAGAAACAAAAATCATTAAAACAGATTTGACTTAAAAATTAATCTATTTAAGTTTTTTTTTAATTAGCATATTAGTCTGCCAGGGTTGCTATAACAAAATACCACATGTTCAGTTCTTTAAATAACAGGTATTTATTTTCTCATGATTCTTGAGCACAGGTGGCAAACCCAAGACCCGCAGGCCGAATCCAGCCCTCCACCTTGTTTACCTTGTTTCTACCTGGCGGCAGCGCTGAGCTCTCGCTTAACTGTTAAGGAGTAGTCACATTTATTCAGTCTTAAAATTACATTCGGTCCCTTGAAGGCAACGGCGAGGGTGATGTGGCGCCCAGTGAAAATGAGTTTGACACCCTGTTCTAGAGGCTGAAAGGGCCAAGATCGAGATTCTGGTAGGGTTCAGTTTCTGGTGAGAGTTCTCTTCCCTCCTTGCAGACAGTGGCCTTCTCACTGCATGCTCACAGGGCCCTTCCTCTGGGTGTGCGTGCAGAGAGAGAGCTCCCTGGCCTCTCTTCTTACAAGGACACTAATCCTATCAGACCAGGCCCCACCATAATGACCTCATTTAACCTTAGTGACCTCCATTTAAACTCTATCTCCAAATACAGACACACTGGGGGATTAGGGCCTCAACATATGAATTTGGGGGTGGGGGGAGGTGCAAACATTCAGTCCACAACAGTGAGAGAAGTCAATTTATCTGATTTTAATACTTATTATCTAGCTGTGGTATCCAAGATTATGTGGTATTGGCAGAAGACAGATACATAGATCAGGAGAGCAGAATAGAGAACACAGAAATAGACTCACAGAAATATAGCCAACACACTTTTGACAAAGGTGCAAAAGGAGTGCAATGGAGGAAAGATAGCTTGTCAACAAATGGTGCTGGAACAACTAGACATCCACAGGTAAAGAATAATAAAGCTTGACCTAAGTTTCACTCCTAATACAAAAATTAACTCAAACTGAATCAGTCTTCTAAATGTAAAACAGAACTATGAAAATTTTAGGAAACAATAGAAGGGAAAATCTTCAGGACCTAGGCCTAGGCAAAGAGTTTTTACACTTGACAACAACATCACAATTTGTAGTGGGGAAAACTAATAAATTTGGCTCTGTCAGAATTAAAAATTTACTCTGTGAAAGACCCTGTTAATAAGATGAAAAAACAATCTATTAAACTAGAAGAAAATATTTGCAAACTGCACATCCAACAGAGGACTAGTAGCTAGAACATAAAGAACTCTCAAAACTTAAAACAAGCAAGTACCCTATGACCCAAGCAATTGGGTATTTACATCAAAAAAATAACTTATGTTCACACAAAACTTGTGCATGAATGTTTATTACAGCTTTATTCTTAATTGCCCAAAATGGATACAACCAAGATGTCCTTCAATGGGTAAACAAACTGTGATATATCCATGCCCCAGAAAACTACTCAGATACAAACAGTAAACAGATACAAACTAACTAGTTGCACGCATAATTCTCCAGAGAAATATGCTGAGTAAAAACAGACAACCACGAAAGGTTACATACTGTATGATTCCATCTTTATAACATTCTTGAACTGGCAAAATTATAAAAATAAAGAACAGATTAATGGTTTCCAGGGACTCCAGAAGGGTGGGACAGAAGGATAGTGAGCATGGCTGTAAAATGACAACGTGAAGGGTCTTGTGGTTATGAAAATATTCACTGTCGTAACCACGCTGGTGTCAATAACCTGACGGTCATAGTCTACTTACATTGTTTTTGCAAGATGTTACCATTGAGGGAAACTCGGTGAAAGATTCACAGGATTTCTGTGTATTATTTCTTGTAACTGCAAGTGTGAATCTACAACTTTCTTAAATTTGAAAGTTTAGTTTTAAAAGAATGTTCAGACATTTCTAAAGGTCCTTCTGAATCTGACGTTCTAATTGTCACCACGATCTGTGTGGATGCCTCTATGACAGTATTTTCCAAAATACGACCTACAGAATGTGGGTCCGCCACAGAACGATAGTAAGTAGTCCACAGTTAAGAGGGCTGGCTCCATGGCCAAACAGTTGTGGACTGAACATTACCATAAAGAAAACAAAACAAATTTAAAACCTAATTAAATTGAAGCCATAACTTCTAAAACATAACCACAGAGTCTTCCTTTCCTTTCATCTCTTTTCCTCTTTCTTTTTTCTCAGGAGCCCCTAGTAGCATCCAGCGGGACACTGGAGGAGTCCTCCAGACCCAGTTTGGGATATGATGCTATATAATCTGCCGGTTCCTTTGACAGAGGGCACGGTTTTCAGTTTTCATTTTCAGCCCTCTCCCAATTCCTTTCTGGTTGTGTATGTGCATTTTGACGGATCCCTGCAACTCTGCCTTTCTCTTTGTATTCTTAGTCCTTTCTCCTGCCCTGAATTCAGAGCTCCCGGGGGACAAGAACCTTGTCTTTGTCCTTGGAGTCAACCAAGTACTTGCCCGTGCCCACCTCTCCTCTCCTCACCCCAGGTCCTCTTCTGAGTGCCCAGGCAGGACTGTCCTCAGTTACCCTTCTGGAGTGAACCTGTTCTTTCTGCCTTCCAGCGGCATTCCACCTCCCTTTGGATAACCCATCCTCCCTGATCTGAATCATGTCCTTCTGGTGGTTACCCATCTCAGACTGTTCACCTCCCTGACATGAGACACAACGTGATCAATGATAGTACCCCCTTCTCGTGACCAAAGAGACTGGTCCAAGGAGAGCATAAGACCCAAACCAAGCTAACAAAAACCCTTTTTTTCTCTGGAATTTTCCAATTTGGAGTTAGCAGAGAGTCTTGCCTCCTCGATCATAGAAGTTGGAAAGCTGCAAATCTGAAACCACATTAATCAATTCTGAGAAAGCCTGTCTGTGGTAGGCAAGGATAAAGCCACTCAGAGACAAGCAGGAGTCGAGGACAGAACCAGTTCTGATGGTAGCTGTTGAACCTCTGGAACCCCTGTGGAAAATCCACTTCTGACTGCATTTACTTTAGCTAATGTATTCTTTCTTGCTTAGGTGAGTTCAGGTTGGGTTTCAATCACTAAAAAATGATTTCTAATACACTCATTCAGCTTCTCATTCACACCTGATTCCCCTAATAAGCAGTATTGGCGCTTTTCCTGCATTATTTTAACCCATTTCGATACATTGAACAGTCCTACCTTTTGATTTAAACCTGATTATCATAGCTCTCTAGGCACCTACTGGGCTCTGTATGAATAGAACAGATGGCAGACGTGTTTTGATGAAAAGGGGTCTTGAAAGGTCTGAGGCATGGAGGGATGCCATGGGAGGACACAAGGCTGCATTGTGGAGAATGAGAACAATGGAGAGTTGGGTAGAAAAAGGTCTTGGAATCTGAATATGGGCCTATGTCAGAGAGCAAAGAGCACTGGCTTTGGAGGTCAATAGATCTGGGTTTGAATCTTGAACCCACCACCCTGGGCTAATAATTACTTGACATTTTTTGAGCCTGCAGTGCAACTATACCTAAAGCAGCCAGCACAGTGTCTAGTGCGTACTAGGCACTGAATAAATGTTCATCCTTTCCACTTCTTCCTGAATTTCCCTGTCCATCCTTACCTCCTTTGCCCCCCGACCCTACTATTGCAGGTCTCTGGTTAATCATTGCAGGCTCACTCCCAGATAGCGTTTTGAAAGAGCTAATATATATTTGAGGGGTTACCCTCTTCTGTATCTCTAAAGGTCACAGCAGCAGAACCAGGTCAGCTTCAGAGTGATTCAGCTGGCTCCACCTGCACACAGGGCAGCCTTTCTTGTCTCTGGAACAGGGGAAAGTCCCAGTGGTCTCCCGGTAGGCTAGGGGTGGGACGTGCAGCTGGCTGCTGGAGCCTAGGGCATTTGGGGACCTGGTTGGATTTGGGGGAAAAATATTTCTATGACACTACATTGTCAAATATTGGGAAAGTGTTCAAGAAAGTCACTACTGAATGTGGAGATGAGTGTGATCATAATCTTTTCTCTAGGTCCCAGCAAAGTCAATGACCCTAGGCTGTTTGGGAGGGGAGGGGCAGGGATTACAATGGAATAGCATTTTCATGAAGAATGATTGACTTCCGGAAGTAAGGAATCTGGTTCCATATTATATAATCTAAAAATGCCCTCACCACCTACCCCCACCCCCACACACAAGAGAAGAAAAAGGGGGGGAACCTCCCAGAAATCACGCAGTCAAGGCAAATGCAGCGAAATGGCTCATTGGTTACTGTGGCAACCGACTCTTCCCTGCTCAGGCTGCTTATCCCACGATCCCTCTGTCACCCTATTTTTAGACTGAAGACAACGAATGAAAACGGCTTTAAAATACTTTTTTTTCCTTTCTGTATGTTTAAAACATGCTTAACCTTTTGAAAACGGCTCAGAAGCCCACACTCCTGTGTAGGGGCCAGCACCCCAGTCCTGATATGAACCGACCCTCATGTCTCTGAGACCCAGACCACTGAGCAAGGAGGGTGCAGGTTTTCTTAAGAGTTAAGTGACAACAATTGAGGATGAAAAACCTGGAGAGACTGGACCAGGCATAAAGACCATGCTGCACATACAAAGCGAGGTGGGATTTGGTTAGGCGTCACCTATGAAGTTGCAATTTGATGTGAGCTGAAGTTACAGACGTGGAAGGTCTGTCAAAAGCTGGAGGACCCATACCCAAGGCGGCGTTCTCACAGCTGAGAAACTAGTGCTGGCATGTTGATTCCTCTTCATGTGGGCTTCTCTGTGGGGCTTCAGGGGTCTTCACAACGTGTAGCTAGCTTTCCCCAAAGCAAGAAAACAAAGAGGACAGGAAGGAAGCTGCAATGCTTTAAGCCTCAAAAATCACACTAGTACTTGTATAGTAATCTGCTGTTCACACAAGTCAGCCCTGATTCATTGTGGAATAAGACTACACAAGGCCATGGATACCAGGAGGCCATGTGAGGAACTAGCTACCACATCTAGGTTCCAGGAAAGGAAGTTTGAGTTGCTTCCTGGAGTTTGGGCAGAAGAACAAGGAAACTTCTTTCCTAGAAATCTCCAGAAAACTTTCTTCCTTCCTATCTGGCCCATGCTCAAACTAGAAAGTGTAGCTAGGACTTGGGATTGAGCTAAATTAAGGCCAAGCTACATGCCCCACTTTTTGGGCTACATGGAGTAGAAGGATATGAACACTCATGAAAATCTGGGTAGACACCAGGACAAGGGGATGTGTTGAGGAGGCACCATGATGTTCCCTAACCTGAGTGGCTTGACCCTAGGAACTTCCATTTCAGTAAATCCTCTAGTGTGTGTGTCTGAAGTAATAAAGACTTCTTTAAAAGCATAATTGCAATACCATTATCATAGCTTTAAAAACAAACATCACCAAATGTCCAATCAGCATTTAAATGTACCTAAATATCTGATTATCCTATATAATGTTTACATTATTTTGTTTTTAAAATTTTGTTTTAATCAGGATCCAAATAAAGTCTAAACACTGCATTTCATTGATGTCATTACAGTCTTATTTAAACCTGTACATTTTCCTTGCAATTTATTTGTTGAAGAAACAACCTCATTAATCCTGTAGACTTTCTCACAGCTTGTATTTTACTGAGTGCATTCCCATGTGTCATTTGCCATGTTCCCCTGTCTCCTGTATTCCCTGTAAACAGGCAATTAGAGGTAGAGGCCTCATCAGATGTGGGTTTTATTTTTCTTTAGCCAAATGTACTGTATAGATAGTGCCAGTATATGGCAATATGCATTTTTAAACATGTATATGTAACAAATATGCCCTTTTTAAGTAAGTTATTTCTTATTATCAATATTAATAGAGTTAATATTAGATATTTACACGGAGAAAAGAAAGCTTTAGAGTGTGATTGTAAAATTCTAGCACAGCTCAGAATCCACTGGGAAGACATTTAAACAAATTGCTGGGCCTCACTCCAAGAGTTTTTTATTCAGTAGATATGAGATAAGGCTCAAAATCTCCATTAGTGACAAGCTCCCAGGTGATGCTGATGCTGCTGTTCTTTGAGTCACACTTTGTGAATCTCAGATTTAAAACCTAGTGGTTTAGCCCTGGCTGGTGTGGGTCAGTGGTTGAGTGCCAACCTGCAAATCAAAGGGTCACCAGTTTCATTCCCAGTCAGGGCACATGCCTGGGTTGCAGGCCAGGTCCCCAGTAGGGGGCACACAAGGGGCAACCACACATTGATGTTTCTTTCCCTCTCTTTTCTCTCCCTTCCCCTCTCTAAGAAATAAATAAATAAAACCTAGTGGTTTAGAGAGAGGACTCTAATATCTAAACACCTAAGATGGAACTCTGGTTCTGCCATGTGCCTCCTGAGCAATTTTGGAAAATACTTAACCTCTCTGAGCGTCTATTTCCTCATTTGTAAAATGGGGGTAATAACAATTTTACCCACTTCAGACAGTACTGTAAAAGGATTAAATGAGATAATACATGTAAACCTAAGGTTGAGCCTGAAGAGTCATCAATATTCAATAAGTGGTGGGGATGGTGGTAACTATAATCATTATAACTATTATTATCAATCATATTATTCCTTTGCTGGTGTATACTTGCAATCAGGGCATAAGAAATCTTTGCACCATAGTGGTAATGAGGATCTACCTGCAAGAACTGCAGCCCTGGAGATAGGAGTCTGGTCAAACTGTGGCTGTGAATTATTTCAAAGTAGAAAGTAGGAAGGACAATGGAGGAACATTCTATATCTATGTAGCATCACAAATGTCCTTCCAAGTGAAGTATCCTGCCTGCCACAACACCAGGTCCGCCCTGTAGCTGGCTCAGTAACTTTTCCCAATGTCACAGATAAAGGGACTTGTCCCTCAAACATCAGCAGAATAGTTTTAACATTGTGCAGGGTGTGCAGACACAAAGGCAGATAAACTTAAAAAAAAAATCAGACAAAGATATTTAAGAGAAATTAGTAGTAAGAGTATCAGCAATGAGTATTTTGGAGTTAGGGTTGACTGTTTTCCTAACTTCGCCAGCCATTATGAGTAATGCTGTGGATTCCCTGGGCCACTGTAAGCTCCTTAGTTCTATCCATTACTGACTAGACCACCAACCCAAAACAGACTAAAGGGGACTCAGGCCAGTTTGGGTGAGGAAAGCACTGAAGAAGGAAGATGATACAGGAATAGCTATGAGACTTGGGCAGAGATTAAAAAGAGGTCGCTGATCCCTAGCAAAGAGGTATAAGAGGTCAAAATAACAACTATACTTAGTAGTGAAACTGAACTGGAAACTCCTATCGGGGGAGAGCAACACAGAACAATGGCTGAGAGTCAGCAGGCCTGGGTTTTAAGTATGTTTCCACTGTTCCTGGGCTGTGAGACCTTAGAAAAACTGCACAATCTCTCTGCATCTCAATTTCTTCATGTATAATGATGATGAAAAGATTGTTAGTAGTATTATTACTATTACCATTTTTTGACAGGAATATTTATGAACTGTATGTCCTATCCAGGCCTCTTATACCATCACAATTCTCACTCAAGGTGAAGAATATAATTCTCAGTCATCGTGGCTGTGAATAAAGAAAAGGGAAAGTAAGTTTGCCTGTTGGAAGAAACACTCTCACAGGTAATGAGGATAATAAATCTTCCTCAAAGCAGCAGTCTAAAAAAAAGGAAGATCGGGCATGATGATAAGGAAAGCCGACAAAAAGCTATAATGAGTCTGAGATTTTCCCCTACGTGTAACAGGGAGGCGACCACAGTCACAGATGGAAGACAAGAGAGTTCTGGGTCAGAGACAAAGGACTGTATTACCACAGCGCAGTGGGCGACATGCGCATTAGTTCACCATGCACTCAAGTTCAGTAGAGGTGACATGATGGGACCAGATGATAACTGTACACACAGTAGGCTTCTTTATGGGAGAGCGACCCAAGGCCTAAAGCCCAGAACTTTTTGATCAAGCAGCAAACATTGCAGCAAGCATAAAAACAAAGATATTTAGAATAAAAGGAGTAGCAATGAGTATGCTGACGTTAGTTGATCCCCTTCCACCTGGGGAGCAAGTAGTAACGGAATAGCCACACTGTAGTCACCCAGACCTACTTAGCTGCCTGTAGGACTGATTATAAAAACCATTCAGTAGCAGGAAATGGAGAAGTCTTGCAATCTGGCATACTCAGCACAAATGTATGCTCAAGGCCCAGGGTAGCTTGCTTCTACTGACTGTGCACGCACACTTACTGTCTTCTAAGTCCCAATCAGTCTGCAAGGTACTTTATTGAACTTTTACAGGTATTTTTTCATTTGTACAGATTTGGAATAGTTCACCATCAGGTAGGAAGACAAGTCAGAGTCTTTAAAGTGTATAATAAAACATCATCTCACCACACTGTAAAGGATATAAATATTGTTTCAAACAACACAGGATACCAGGGGTTCAGGTTCCCACCAGTGTCTTTCATAAGTTCCTAACCAAAACCCAGTGAAGGCTGATGCTTACAAACGAAAGACCACGGTGATTTTAACTTTTCATTCTCCTTGTATTTCTTTTAGAATTTCTAAGCTCTATTATGTCATCTCAGCAGAAATTTATGTACTGAATACTGCTCTAGTTCTTTTATGGAAATAGTTTGACAAAGTGGGATTTACTACCATACCCTCATTTTTTTTAAATAAATTCAGAAAGTTTATTTTTGTTTTGATTTTAAAGAGGGAGAGAGAAAGAGGAAGGAGGGAGAGAGAGAGAGATTAATTTGTTATTCCACTTATGTGTGCATTTATTGGTTAACTCTTCAATGTGCCCTGACCAGAGATCCAACCCGCAACTTTGGCATATTGGGACAATGCTCTAACCAACTGAGCTACCAGGCCTACCATGCCCTCATTTTTAGGTTAAAAGTTTGTATTCATTGTAAGGTATATAAATAATAAATCACTATGCTGTACACCTGAAAGTAATATAATATTGTATGCCAACTATACTTAAAATTTTTTTAAGTTTATACAGTTAATACTAAATAAAGAGCATCTTCTTAGTTGAAGATATGCCCACTATCTTGATCAACATCCCCAAAGATTCACATCATAAATATTTCTTTTTAGAAATTAGCTCCAGGAAGACATTTGCCCAATATGCTTATTCATATTGGCTACGATAGATTTGTAACCCAGCATGCTCTCCTTCTGCCTTGGCTATAGGAAAACCTGGAACTAAGTCTTGGACTTAAAAGTAGACATTTCCCTCAGTCCAAGTTTTCTATAATAATTATTCAATGCCCTTCATTGCTTTGACTTCATCTTTGTATTTTTATTTCAGTGGTTTTAAAGAATTATGATACATTGTCTCAAATAATTTTTTGAAAGTAGCCAAAGTGATAAATGAATGAACAAAACAACCCAAGTTTGGGGTCTTTTAAAAATTTGCTATTGTTAATATTTTGCCAAAGTACTCATAAAGCTTTTAAGTTTAAGATGTAATCCTCAAATTAGTTTAAGGCTTACAAAATGTAAATTGAGCTTCTAAGAGTTAGTTAGCATGCCTTATACTATGAATTTTCCTGACTGTGCTTTTATTGTGGTTTAATGAGACCATTATAAGAAATTCTAATCTGGGATCTAAGCATTTGACATTGTTAAACAGCTGAATGAAAGAGAACATAAGAGTTACGAAGTAGAAAATACATTTATTTTTAAATTGAATAACATTATGAATGTAACAACATTGAAATGTTAAGAAACATTAGACAGCTCCACCAGTTCCTGCTTCATAAGGTCTAAATGAATTGGAGAGCAATTCTGAGAAGCCAAGGGGGAAAGGATCTGGCATCCATCCTGGGGCACTTCCCAGGAATGACAGGACAGAAGTTCCAGCGTGCAAGTAAAAGACTGTCTCAGGGTTGTGCTGCTGGCTGCTGGGTTTTCCCAAAGCACATCAGTGACAATAGGTTGATAATGAGCCAACCCTAGCACAGACACTCTCATCACCTTGGTGAGGCCTAGAACATGCCTGGAACTACTGAGGTGGGCCATGAAGGCCCCCTTGGAAGACTACATCCAGCCCAGTACATCTCAGCTAAGCCTTGAGCTAGGCCTTGAGCTAGGCTCTTCCTGTAGCCCAGAGGAATGAACTACCATGAGCTCACCCAGAGAACACTCAAATCCTTAAAGATGTGCATCTTGTTCCTGGAACCCCAATTCCTCCCCTGCTCTGTGGGTGGCCTAAAAGAGGGTAAAGACTCAGCTGTCAGTCCTCAGGGCAGCAGACACATCTACTTGCTACAAGGAGAGCAGTCAACATCCAACTCTGTCTCCTGATATCGCCCTCCATCTGTGCATTTAGGAGCCAAAAATTCATTTCTCAAAAATAATTATAATAATTTTAGCCTTTAATTTATAAAGCAAACACGTGTCATTCAGAATATGGCTTATACTGTGTGGCAAACCAGAAAAAGACATTTTTTTTTAATGAAGAGCTAACTTGAGAATGGTTGAAAATGACCAACCTTTACAGTGAGGCAGGTTGCCAGCACAGCACCCTCTGCTGAGCAAAAGGGGTCCCTACAACCCTTTCCTCCCGCCAGAGCTGTGTGTGGGAGAGTGACCCTCCAGTCTGCTTGGAGGGTCACTCCAAAGGAACTTAACCAGTAGCAACCTCAGGGCTAATTTCCCAGCTTTGGGTATAAACTCAAGAAATATATATGAGAAAAAGAGAAGACCAGGAAGCCAGAGCAGTTTCAAGAGGACAAAAAACGTTGTTCTGCTTCTCTCTCCTGTTTGGCCCAACTACTGGTCTAAGGGCTGGGTTAGTGAGGAGGGCAGGCCTGCAGTTGTATTTGCTCTTCTCACCTGCCTTTTCATTGCCCCTCTTCCCCACCTTCACTCCACACTGAAGGTTGCGTTCTAACAGGAATATGCTTGCTCCTCTGGCTCTGTCTACTGAAGTGTTAATCCCGGAAAGGTGCCAGCAGATGGGAGACAAGTTACAGCCTCTCCTTGAGACATCTGGATTCCAAAGGAGCCTGTTTTAAGCTAAGCCTGAAATCCCTAATGAGAGAAGATGGAGGGGTAGGTAAACACAACTCTTTTCCTCCCACAGCCACATCAAAATTACAACTAAACTACAGAACAACCATCATTCAGAACATCCAGAAATCAAGCTGAATGGAAGTCCTACAACTGCGAAATTAAAGAAGAAACCACATGGAGACTGGTAGGAGGGGCAGAGACACGGAAAAGGCTGGTCCGACACCCACATATGATGGATAAAAATCGGGAGGGATATCTCAGAGAAAGCGGTCTCAGCCCCACATCAGGACCCCCAGCCCAGGGTTTCAGTGCCAGGAAGATAAGTCTCCATAACTTCTAGCTGTAAAAGCGAGCAGGAATTGAAGTTGTAAAAAACAGAAACTTCTGGAGTCCCAGGCAGTTCCTCTAAACAAACCCACACACAGACTTATTCAGACTCACTCCCTCTGACGTTGAGGCTTGAAAGGCACCAGGGACATACAGCAAGGAACTGAATTTTTTGGCATCAGGGTAAGAATTGGAAAGGCAACTTTCTCCCAGAGAGAAGTGCTGGCAGAGACCATTGTTCTTTTGATGAACCCTCCCCACCTCCCAAAAGCTGGCAAGGCAGGTGCCACATCTGAGACTCCATCAACCTGGTTTAAATTGTTTGCCCTACACTGGTAATTCCCTGAGGCCCCACCCCACCCAAATTTTGGGCCCACTCAATCTGTCTCCAGTGGTTTTTTCCATACAAATAATTTGTGTTGGCTCATGCTTCAGATTTTCTTAAATTCTCTGAAACAAGCAGCATCTGACTTCAGCTAGCCCCATACCTCTAGCTAAGTGGCCCCAGGCCTGGCACTAGCAGCAGCAGACCTTGGTTCACAGTTTGGTGTCCCCTGGGCACCTCCAAGCCCAGTACAAGTAGTTGCTTGCAGATCACTGTGGTGGCAGAACACATGTGGTGGCTGGCCTTGGACCTGCCAACAGCAATCAAGGCTCAACTATAAGAGAAGGGTATACACAGATACAGTGGTTGTACCTTGAATACCCAGCTTGAGTACCCAGAGGAGGCTGTGTCACTATACACTATAGGGCATCTACTATATTAGGCTACTCTACCAAGCCTGAGAGACGTAGCAGCTCTACCTAATACATAGAAATAAACACAGGGAAGCTGCCAAAATGAGGAGACAAAGAAACATGACCCAATTAAAAGAACAGAACAAAACTCCAGAAAAAGAACTAAACAAAATGGAGACAAGCAACCTACTAGAGGCAAAGTTCAAAAACTGGTAATAAGGATGCTTAGTGAACTTAGTGAGAAACTCAACAGCATAAAAAAATCCAGTCAGAAAAGGATACACTAATTGAAATAAAGAATAATTTACAGGGAATCACCAATAGAGTGGGTGAAGCTGAGAATCAAATCAGAGATTTGGAACATAAGGAAGCATAAAATAACCAATCAGAACAGCAAGAAGAAAAAGGAATACAAAAAAGTTAGGATAGTGTAAGAAGCATCTGGTACAACTTCAAGCTTACCAACACTTGCATCATGGGGGTGCTAAAAAGGAAAAGAGAGAGAACAAGAAATTGAAAAAGTTATTTGAAAATATAATGAAAGAAAACTTACCTAACTTGGTGCAGGAAATAGACATATAAGTTCAGGAAGCACAGAGAGTCTCAAACAGGATGCATCCAAAGAGGCCCCCACCAAGACACACTGTAATTAAAATAACAAAGGTTAAAGACAAAGAAAGAATCTTAAAAGCAACAAGGGAAAAGCAGTTAATTACCTACAAGGGAGATCCCATAAGACTATCAGTTGATTTCTCAAAAGAAATTTTGCAAGCTAGAAGGGATTGGCCAGAAATATTCAAGGTGATGTAAAGCAAGGACCTACAACAAAGATTACTCTACCCAGCAATGCTATCATTTAGAATTGAAGGATAGATAAAGAGCTTCCCAGACAAAAAAAAAAAAAAAGCTAAAGGAGTTCATCATCACCAAACCATTATTATATGAAATGTAAAAGGGACTTATTTAAGAAAAAGATTCCCTGGCTGGTGTGGCTCAGTGGATTGAGCCCCGGCCTGAGAACCAAAGGGCCGCTGGTTTGATTCCCAGTCAGGGCACATACCTGGGTTCTGGACCAGGTCCCCGAACATTGATGTTTTTCTCCCTCTTTTCCTCCCTTTCTCTCTGTCTAAAAATAAATAAATAAAATCTTTAAAAAAGAAAAAGATCAAAACTTTGAACAATAAATGGCAATAAATACATATCTATCAACAGTTGATTCTAAAAATCAAACTAAGCAAACAAGAACAGAGACAGAATCATGGATACGGAGAGCATTTTGATGGTTGCCAGATGAGAGGGGGTATGGGGAAATGGGTAAAGAGGTGAGGGGACTGAGAAGTACAAATAGGTAGTTACAGAATAGCCTTGGGGGTGTAATGTACAGTATAGGAAATAGAGTAGCCAAAGAACCTATGCATGACTCATGGATGTGAACAATGGTAGGGAGGTGGCCTGAGGGAGTAGGAGGTGCTTGGTGGAGGCGGTCAAATGGGGAAAGTTGGGACAACTGTAATAGCATAACCAATAAAATATAATTTTTAAAAAAATTGAATCCAAAAAGCAAAATAAACACACAAGCAGAACAGAAACAGAATCATAGATACAGAGAACATTTTAAGGGTTGCCAGATGTGAGCAGTTTCAAGAGAATGGGTGAAAAAGATGAAAGGATTAAGAAGTACAAATAGGGAGTTACAGAACAGTCATGGGGATATAAAGTGCAGCAAAGGGAATCGAGTAGCCCAAGAACATGTATGTGTGACCCATGGACATGAACAATGCTGTGGGGACTGCATGAGGGACTGGGATAGCTTGGCGGAAGGGAGGAAAGGGGGAAACTCAGGACAACTACAATAGCATAAACAATAATATATAACTTAAATTTTAGAAAAAAATAAAAGAAAATTTCTAATGAGAAAGGGTTTGGATTTATCTGAAAAAGGACCACACCCACGAAGGAGAGTTTTCTAGGCACAACTCAAATTACATTGCCCTGAGCAAAGGGCATTCAAATGGCTCTGCTCAGATCAGATTTGGGGATACAGAAACCCCTGGGGGTAGCATATGATAGCCTGGACAGATGATGGTCCCTGTGTCTAACTCAGAGAAGCACAAGAAAATCTTATGTAAGAACGATAACTATTGGGAAGAGGATACTTTTATCTAATACTCAAGATAACATAAAGAATATCTTGGTTCAACTTGACAAATATGTCTGGAGATCCTCTCAGGAGCTGCACTATGAGAAACTTGCATATACAAAAAAAAATGAGTAGGACAAAATGCCTACCCTCAATGTGCCCAGTCTGACAGAGAAGATAGACATGTGAATAATGCAATGTGGTGTGCGCTGTAATCGCTTTACATGCAAAGTGCTCTCATCAGAAAGGGAAGAGTGGAGAAGGCTGCTTCACATACTAGTCAGTGTGAGACATCTTCACTGTAGAAATGCTGAGATCTCAGGTAATTTTTTTTAATAAGGCTAGAATTAGATAAGGGAAAGAAATGGAGAAGTGAAGCAAAAATAGGTCTGTAATTTAAATAGGACCCATTGCAAAAAAAAGTTTTGCTTTTACCTTTTAAACTACAAGTCATTTCAGACACATGATTATGAACTGTATTACCAGAATAAAAAATAAACAGAGCATGGAAGATGATAGTGCAAGTTAATATCAGAACTTAATATCCATGAAACCTTGGCCATCAGGACACTCAGGGCTAGAGCCAAGAAACCAGAAGGTGAACAGAAAGAAAACTATCATATAGAAGGAAAACCAGATGAAAGCATTACTGAATATTGCAATAGAAGTGGAACCAATGCAACAGCATAAAAGGCAGGGCTGCCGAGGTAGATGATTTATTAACAGAGCTACTAAATTCTGTGTCAAAGACAATTCCAAGACAAAGACTGAAATTAAGAGAGAGTGAAGTGAAAAGTACAGAGAATGGGGAGTTAGATGCCAGATTCAAGTCTTAGCCCCACTGCTAACAAATCAGGAGTCCTTTGTGGACCCCGGTTTTGATATATGTGAAGAGGTTTCCATATACTAGACATTCTCTAAGTTTCCTACCATCTCATATAAAGAAACATGTCTGGCCCTGGCTGCTGTAGCACAGTGGAATGAGTGCAGACTGTGAATCAAAAGGTCGCTGGTTCGATTCCCAGTCAGGTCACGTGCCTGGGTTATGGGCCAGGTCTCCAGTGGGGTCCATGTGAGAGGCAACCACACACTGATGTTTCTTTCCCTTTTTCTCCCTCCCTTCCCCTCTCTAAAAATAAATAAATAAAATCTTAAAAAAAAAAAAGAAACATGGATAAAGTATAGTACTCATTTATTCATTTCATTTCAACAGTATTGAGCATGCGGCCTGTGCCTTGCACACGGGGATGTAGTGGAAAATAAGGAGCTCAGACTCTGGCACAGAAGGCAGTCAAATGAGATGAGATGAGATGACAAAGGGTAGGAATAGTACTTGAGGATACTCTTAATTCTTCTGTTGAGCTCTATGGTACCCAGCTTCTGAAATGGCTCCCATGATAGCTGTTTTGGATATTCACACCCTTATGTAATTTGTTCTTGCATTGTATCAGGGTTGGTCCATGTGGCCAACAGTACATGCTGAAAACAGTATGGAAATGATGGTAGGTCCCTTGCAAGATTATTAGGTTATAAGAGACTACAGCTTCAATCTTGGGTTCCCTACTTCTTCCTCATCTATCTCTATCTCTAGCTCCAGCTTTTGTGGATCTCTTGCTCTGGGGGAAGCCAGATGTCAGCTTGTAAGCAGCTCTATGGTGAAAAACTGAAGCTTCCAGCTATGAGCCACTGAGGAACTGAACCCTGTGGTGATCACATGAATGAACTTAGAAGCTCAAGCTTTACCAGCCCCAGCAGATCCTCAGGACAACTGGCTCAACAGCTTGGCAGCAACCTTGTGAGAGACTCTGAGCCAGAACCTCCCAGAAACTGCATGAGATCATAAATCTTTGTTCTTTTAAGTGGCTAGTTTTGGGGTAATTTGTTATGCAGCAATTGGTAACTAATCCAAGTACCACTCCCCTCTTCCATATATACTTGCACATGTACACATTCATGGTTCTGGTGTGAAATATTTTAAAAGTTAATATATACAGAATTATACAACTGAGGCTTAGAAGGTCAAGATGATGCCATTAATTGACAATAGAGTGTGGTCTGGAAACAATGTCTTGACTTATATTCAATGCACCTCTCACTATATTGTGCTGACTCTCCATAATGCATTAATTTCATAGATAAAGAAATAAGGTCCAAGTGGATTAAGGAATTTGCTCAAAATTTTACAACAAGCAAGTGGCTGAGCCTCTGCATTAGCCTATTGAACATTATTTCATTCTTTATAATAATCTTTCCTACGCTCAAGCTTTGCTGACCTTGATTGAGATTATTAGCTGAGTGAAAATTTAAAAAACCAGAGCTGTCCTTAGAAGGTAAGCTGGGATGCTTGCCCCAGGCCTCTCTATTCAAGGCGAGCTTTATATTGGTGATCTGTACTTACCCATATATTCATCCACTTACTCAATAAGTATTTTTTTGATTTAAGCATAACATATTCTATGAGTTATAAGGAATACAAAAAGCTAGGACTTAAAAATCTAATTAGGAAGAAAAGACAAATATGAAAAATCACAGTAAAATCAGTATTTGTTCTCCTGCTGAATGAACAGTAGGAACAACATATGTAATCAATATTTTAAAAGAATCATAGGCTAAAAAAATAAAAGAATGAAGGAAATCCACTCTCCACTGGTAAAATCTACCCTACCCTCAGGCAATGTAATGTAGGCCCAGAAATTCCTACTCTTATACCTTAAAAAGCCCCTTTCTCCCTTGGGAATATTTTGTTAATTATCATTGCAAACACCACCAGGCCTCTGGAGATAGTGCTCTTCTTCATGGTCTTGAGTGTGACTTAGTTGTGAGGCTAAGGAACTTGAACTCCATTGCTACAATTGTTGAAGGTTCTTGAGCTGATGGTTCATCAGGGATGAGAACTGAGGGGGTGTCAGAGGCAGCGGGATTAAAATCACACCCACAGTTTTAGAATGGGTCAGTTGGACAGGTCTGCCACCTTGTGACAGGTATGGGCAGCTTGCCCTCTGGGGTAGGGGCTGGAAATCGAAGGGGTGGTGGGAGCCTATCAGCGCCTGACTTAAGGCTTTTTCATGCTCTGCTTAAAGAGACCTTGTTTTCACATGATAAAGAGAGTACTGAGACAAATGTGAGCCTTTTAAGAAGATCAATATGGCCCCAGGTTCTTGGTATTTTTAATTATCTGGCTCTCTTGTCACAAAGTTAGAGTAAACATATCAGAACTATATAGTTCCCCATCCAGGCATAAGTTTATTTTCAAAGAGGACTGTGAGAAAAGGACTGGCAAAAGGAAACAGGGTAAATTCTGATCAGCAGAGAACTTTGAGCTATGTGAGTTCTTCAAGTCAGCAGATGAGCAAGAGCCCCTCTGTACTCCTAAAGGCCCTACAGGCACCTTGAATTTAGTATGTCCCAAAGTATATTATTTATATTCTCCTTAGTACATGTTCTTCCTTCTTTACTCTGTGATTTGGTGAATGACATCTTGGCCCAAAGCCAAGGAGCCAAGCCAGATGCTCTCCCCACCTCCCAATCAGGCCCTCGGCCCTCTCGGTTCTCCTTCCTGAGCATCTCTCCAGTCTGTGTCCTCTTTATATTTACTCTGCCACTCTTGGTGCAAACTCTTATTCTCACTGCCCCAGACTGAGAATATTCCTTGAAACAGACAGGTATTTCTCAAGGAGAGAGTTTCACAATTGCATTAATCAGGGTCTCAGCAGGAGACAATCACACTCCAAAGTGGTACCTGGAGATACTCAAATGAAGAGACTATTTACGAAGGTGTGAGCAGGCTCTGGGAATGAGCAAGGGTAAGAGGCTCCTCCCCAAAACTAGCAATAGAAGGAAGTCATTGCCACTCCTGGGTCTGAAGGAATAAGGAAGGAGAGAACTGTAGCTCTGGAACCCAGAGTGAGCTGTGACTGTACAGACCTCCAAACTAAAACCATGACCATAGATAGAGCCACTGGCAAACTGAAGCCCAGTGGAGGGTGTTATAACTTCCCTGTCTTGTCTCTCTGCTCACCTTGTAGTCTCCTGCTGTGACTTCCATTGGCTGAACCCAAGAAGCCAGCATGCACGGGACATTTTCAGATAGTCAGCCTCCTAGAGTCAGGGTAGAGAAGCACAGAAAGTGGATCTGGAGGGGCAAAGGGAGAATATCCACAAAAAAGGCACTTCACATTTGCACATTAAAATATTTTTTAATAGACTACTGGCAAAGAAATCTCTTTTAAATTGTTTTCCTGGTCTTTCTGCATCTAATCTCGCACAGTTGTATCTACTTCTGATTGCCACCAGACATAACCTTAAAGCACAAATCTTAGCAGTTTACTCTCTTACTTATAAATCTGTCAGTAGTTCTCATCACCCATAGAATGAACACCCCCCCTAACCTTGTACCATAACTCCACCTGCAACACACACAAGAGAGCACATCATCACTGACTCCCACCTGTCTCTCCAGCTTCACCTTCCTCCCCAAGATTTATGCTCCAGGCTACTGAACTGCTGTGTTTCCATGATCCCATGCTGGCCTTCCTTCTGGGAGGCCCCTGATGATCCCAAGGCCTGCATTAATGTGAGCAAGTGAGTCCTCTTCCAAAAAAAAGAAAAAAACCCTTTTGTGATGGACCAGACTCAATGACATCTATTTTTGTTCCCCTGCTGACCTTAAAGCCTACATCTGTTACAACATTCATTCATCACACAATATTAATTATTTGTATAATATTTGTCCCCTCAATTGGGTTGAAGAATTTCTTGAGGTCAGGGGTCATAATATATAGCTCTGTGCCCAGGACTCGGTACAATGGCCTGCACACAATAAGTGCTCAGTGAACACTTGTTGAATTAAATTCCTCCTCTATGTAAGAACCACACGGGTGGTCAGCAACTGAGGTGGGATCTTTTCATGACACACCCCCAAATCCTAAGCAGAGAGGTAAGCATTCTGAAGAAAAAATGCCTGCAACTTGGGTTCCTTGCATTTGGTTCTATCATTCTTGCTTGCAAACATTGGGGCAACTGCTGAGAAAAGACAAGAGATTCAAGTAAATGTCTCAGTTGATAGGGAACTTATTTCTGAAGTAACTTCTAAGTACCTGTCTGCAAACACCAAACCAGGAATTATGGTAGGAACTCTCCTCAAAGAGGTCAGAACACAAGTGCCCTGAGAGAAAGTGCATTTTCACAATCTGTCTTTCTTTGAGTTTTTTGCTCTAGACTAGTTGTAAACTCAGATTTTCACAGGTAAATCTGTACCATGAAACAAGGAGTCGACAGGGTCAGGTATTGGTCTAAATTTGTTCAGATATTCTCTGGAAGTATGACTAGCTTGTCACCAACACAATTCCAGACATGTTCAGAAGAGGCAACAAGGGCTGCTCCCACCAGCCACAGGCCTGATGCAGAGTGGAATGATGGGAAAAGCACAGCCTGACACAAAAGGGGTAGAGGACACGTTTAAATCCTACCTCTGCCCCTTATTGGCTGGGCGACTTCAGCCAAGTTACTCTGTGCTTCCAAGGATGTTTCCCCATCTGCCAAATGGAAGTAAGGCCAAACCCACATAGTTATTGTCAGGATTAAATAAGATAACATCAGAAAAAGATTATTCCTAAGAACTCAATAAATTTTTGTTTCCTTTTTTACTGCCTTGAGCCTCACCTGAGAACATTTTTCATTGCTTTTAAAGGGAGGAAGGCAGAGAGAGAAACATCAATGTGAGAGAGAAACATCAATGAGAGAAGCATTGATTGTTGCCTCCCACATGCACCTGGACTGGGGATCGCATGCACCTAGAAGAGGGATCGAACCTGAAACCCAGGCATGTGCCCTGTTGAGAATCAAACCCGCAACCCTTCCCTTCAGCTATGGGACAATGTTCCTACCAACTGAGCCACACCGGCCAGGGCATCATCTCCTCCTTTAAGAGGCTGCCTTTCTAATTTTAAAAGAGGCAGGTGACTTGGATAGGTGCAGTAAGGTACACTACCTTGTTTGTTTAAATTTTTTAAAAATACTTAATTTCAAAGCTTCCTTATGGCAATACTGTGACAGAAATAAAACTAGGCAGTTGTTGCTATGCAACATCAGTAGTTTGCTGAGAGACTAGATATATCTTTGCTGTTACTTATCTTTAGTTGAATTTTGAGCAGCATTTTTCTGACTACCCAGCATTATGCTGTTCTTATTACGTAAGAGGAAACTGTTGAGATCGGAGACCCGGGGGCAATGCAGAGCTGAGGTTCACTGGACAATGGCTGGTCAATAGCCACCTTAGTGTTGGACATTTTGTGTCCTTTTTTCATTTTTCTTCTTTTTCCTTAAACCCTTTTACTTCCCATTTTCTTCATTTTCATAAAAGAAGATAATGTTTCTTTTAGCCCTTTTCTTGAGAGCAGTTTTGTTGGGTTTTGGACTTTGCCCTTTTGAAACAATAAATGTTATAATTTATCTAAAAACATTATTCATAGCCTGTTTACCCAATAAGTGTCTCTACTTTTCACTTGATAAAAGACATATCAGAATTAATACAATACTTTTTAAAAGATATTTAACTTTATGCTCTGAATTACTCTTACCCTCACCCTGTGCTAGCATGCAGTCCTCATACATTACATTTTCTTTCAGAAAGCTCCTTCCTTAAAAATAAAAAAATAAAAAAATCTGCACTACAACAGATTGCAGGAAAATTTCTAAATGCATCTCATTCCCAAGCCCTCCTTCCCATCACTGACTCCTGCTGCTTTTCCACGTCCTCCTTTGAATCTTCAGGTCTCGCTCAGCCTGCCATTTCTAGGTCTCTGCCTACTCTTCTGCTCTCACTCCAGTACATGCTTGGATTCATCCCACCCTTCTGCTGTTTCCCACTCTGATATCACCGGCAGTCACTTGTTGAAAATCTGGGGAGGTGCAGGAAGAGTGCTCAAGAATTCAAATGGGGAATATTTTGTGACCAGGCTTTAGGAAAAACCTGAGGTTAGGGAGCCTCATGGGGAAGGGGTAGGCATTCTGAAGAAGATGTGTTTTGAGCTAGGAGGGCTTACTCTCCTGGGAGAAATGATGAAACAACAGCACACTCTAATTTGAAAGGAATTCTGGGGTTTGCATGCCAATGCATGTCTTAACCCACTCCCACCCCCTCTCCAACTAGTGTGTCTATAGTGTATCTCCCTGCCCCAGCTAAAATATACTGGCCTTTCATTTGCCTCACTCAGTTTTTCCAGGATCAACTATGTAGATGATAAATGGTCAGTACTGAAAGGAACCCCTGAGAATGCGTAGTCTAACTCCCTGATTCCACAACCTGGAGCCCAGAGACTGGGAGACATTGGCTAAAGTCACATAGCTTGTTAGTGTTATAAGGAGAGAGGGACCTGGTGTCACAGGCCCTGGCTCTCCAACTAATGGACTAGTGGACTAAAAGAGAGGCCTAAGGGGTGGAACTTTAAAGCAAGGCCTTAGTTTATTATCTAATTCCTATCTAGTCAACAACTAGAGAATGGTGAAATCTTACAGTCTCAGGCAGAAGAATGGAAGGCCTAAAGCAGGAAAGGGCAGAGTTCTGAAGTTGTGGGGATTGTCGGTGAGCTTTAAATCAGACGGTTCAAACAAGTTCCTGTTTCTCTTATCTATATATCTTGCCCTATGATTGTCAACAAACATCCATGTAGCAAATGGAGTGAGCGAGCACCTGATGCTTCTACACAGGGCATTGGGCACTAGGGTACCGCACTGGGTACCGCACTGTGAGGGATAAGATCTGGTCCAGCCCACAAAATGCTGGTATACTAATGGCCAGGCAAAATCTCAAATGAAACAGGACAAGTCAGAAGACAGATCATGCAGAAATGCCTTTTTCTCACAGAGAGAGAATAATTAATCATCACTGTAAGGAAGAAGAGGTCAGAGATGGTTTCACAGAGGAGGTTGCTTTTGGGCAGAGTCTTAAAGGAAAAACATGAAAGTGGCAAGGAGGCAGCCAGGAGGGAGAAAGGCACTCCATGCAGCTCAGGCCTCAACAAGCAGAGCGTCTGTGGCTCCAGGTGACAGGGGCTGGGGCACATGGCTGTGCCAGAAAAGGAGGCAGAATATTAGGCTGGGAAACACGTAGGAGCTGGAACATAGTGGGCCTCTATGCTCATGATAGGGTTTTGATTAATAAATTCATTACATATTTATAGTCCACTTGGACAGGAAAAAGATTTGCAGCTATGACATTTGGACTTTATCCTGTGAGCCACAGGGAGTAGAAAGGTTTTAATAATAAGAGCATCGTGACTGGATTTGTGTGTTGAAAAGATTTTCAGATTTTCACAACTGACCCTTCAAATGCTAGGTGAAATGAGCAAATGTTGCATCTTTCCATGGGTGAAAGAATTGTAAAAGCTAAGCTATATTTACAAAGTGGGGAATATTTCAAGAAGACTTAGCTTGCTGTGTCTGTTGAATTCTAAATAACAATGCTTATGGGTTAGGATAAGACAGGAGGATGACATCAGCTTTTACTCTGTGGGAGGCCTTTGAAGCTCAACTAAGCTTCTAATGCCATTAAACCTTATAAAGTCTTATTTAATACACAAAGTGACCCCCTACCTAAACAGCCACATAATAAGAATCACTAACATTTGCATAACTTTCTATATTCACAAAAGACTGTTACTCCATTCTTTTTGTTTCCATTTTACAGATGAGGAAACAGACTCAAAAAGTGACTTGCCTAAGATAACAGTCAGGGATAAAGCTGGGAATTGAACCTAGGCTCTTCTCACTGCACATTCAGATGTCCTTTCTACTGCAGCTGGCCAGCTTGCTGGTAATCAGCAATCAGCCAGATCACCGTCACAGAGATGGGGGACTGTGATCTGCACCAAAAGCTGCCACAGTTTACTGATGATCTTGGTCACGTCCTCACCCAATGCTCACTGACGGTCGGGTTGTTGTAGGGATATGATACCACTTTGTAAAGCGTGGAGTGCTGAACAAGAATAATGTTCATCTACAGTGTATAGTATAGATAAGCATATACTATAATATATACTATATCCTTAGTATAATAGCCCAAACCCCAAAAGCCTAGAAACCATCCATTTTTTACAGCTGATGATAAAATATTTTCCCCTTGAATCTGCCTCTGTCACATGGAGAAGGGAAAACAGAAATAGGCCATATCACTAATGTGTTCCTCTTCCAGATTACTTTCACAACTATAATGACACATACATGAGGCATTAAAAACATCAGTTTTAAATGAGTAAAACAGTGGGCAAAATTACTTCACTTTTCAGGACCTGTAATCATCTGTAAAATGGAGTTGGACCCAATGAACTCTAGGGTCAATTCCTATTCTAAGACTGAATTATTCTATGAATAAATAAAATAGGTTTGTGTAAGATCTGATTGAGGTCTTTTTTAGCTTTTAGGAGGTGAATACTGGGAGCGGTTTTTACAGCATACTTCTTTCTGCAAGCCTCAGATTACTGCACCCCTCCCCCAGCTTCAGGGGCGAGATAGCCTGAACTGATTTATCAACAACAGCCATAAGAGGAAGACCAGAGGTGTAAGAAGGCGATCTCTTAGATAATGCATGAAGACCTCTCCTTTCCTTCTCTCCCTGTGGCAACTGTAAGAAGGGAAGAGCATCCCACCCCACCCCCCAAAAATTCACAACCTGGGTTAAAACAGTGAGAAAGGACTTGAATAGGCATCTCTCTGAAGAAGATATACAAATGGCCAATAAACATGTGAAAAGAAGCTTTACATCATTAGTCACCAAGGAAATGTAAATCAAAACCACAATCAACAAACGAAATCAACAAACAAAATACAACCAGAGAAGTTGAAATTAGGAACAATCTAACAATGGCCAGAGGGGAAGGGGGAGGGAATAGTGGGGGGAAGGGTTTCCAGGAAACACTATAAAGGACACATGGACATAACTGGGTGGGGGGGGAGATTGGCTGGGGTGGGGGGAGAGTGGTGGGGGGAAAATTCAAACTGTGATTGAACAACAATAAAGTAATTAAAAAAGAATGAACATCAAAAAAAAAAAAAAACCACAGTGAGACATGACTTCATTCTTACTAGGATGCCTATAATCAAAGATGTGCCCAATAGTAAATGTCGACAAGGATGTGAAAACCCTTGCACATTGCTGGTGTAGATGATGGAAAACATTTCAGCAGTTCCTCAAAAAGATAAACATAAAACTATCATATGACCCAGCAATTCCATTCCTAGATATATACCGAAAACTATTGAAAACAGGAACTCAAACAGTTGCTGTTGTTCTTTTCAGCATTATTCACAACAGCCAATAAGTGTGAATTAGCAAAATGCAGTACACTCATGCACATACAATGGAATATATTGTCAGCCATAAAAGAGAAAGAACTTCTGAGTACATGCTGCAACGTGGATGAACTGGGAAAACATTATGCTGAGTGAAAGGATCCAGACAAAAAAGAACAAATATTATATGATTTCACTTATTTGAAATATCTGTAATAGGCCAATTCATAGAGACACGGAGTAGATTGAGGTTACCAGAGACTGGGCAGGGGAGAAATGGAGGGTTTTTGTTTAATGGGTATGGAGCTTCTGTTTGGGTGGTGAAAAAATTGTGGAAATAGTAGTGATTGTTGCACAACATTTTAAATGCAGTGGAGGCCACCAAATTAAACACTCAAAAAGGATTAAATTGTCTATATATATTTACCACAATAAAAAATGAAAAGAACAGAAGAAGGCAGAGCTTGCCCCAGGTGCAAGTCTGACACCTGCCCCCAGGGCAGAAGAAAGCTCCATGCAGCAGGGCACAGGGGCACAGCCAGGTTGGGAGGAACAGACAGTCCCCTGGCCCCCCTCAGGTGCTTGTTTCCTGAGGCACACAGAAGATAAATTCCACACCTGGCTGCAGGGCCTAAGCAGGAGGCCATGGAGAGCAGGTGGCCGTGAAACCTACAAAGAACTTCTAATGCCAGTGGACCATGCAGGATGAATTCCCACTGCTCCCACTGGACCTTCAAGAAACCAGCTGAAGAGCAGTGGAAATGGCCAAAAAGAAGGTAGGAAGATGCCACCATGTGTGTCCCTCGCCCTGTCCCCGACTCGTCTCAGGGAGGGCAGCAGGAAGAAGATGGAGGGAGATGAAAAAGAACAAATAAAACACCAGGTGCCCCTTCCCACTAAACCACTAGAACTGCTACTCTAACCTTAACAGGGGGGAGGATGAGGAAAGCTTTGAAATAAATATAATATAGATGGTTTTAAATGAAGAGTTTGAGGCTTGCAAATTGAAATAAAATTGTTTTGAGTAGTCCAAAGTGACCAAAGTATAAGAAGCCAGACTGAAATATCATTAAGGAAGCTAGCTCTCAGGAGGAAATGGTGGTTTGGCAAAGTTGGTAGAAGTTATTGAACAGATACATCATATTTATATTACAATGAGTTGAATCTGTTTAATACACAAGTTACACATTGTGGGAGATGTAGGCAAGTGTCCCCATATCCATTCTCCCCATTCCATCATAGTAAGAGGACTTGTAGTTCTAAGCTTAGCAAACACCCACTCAGAACAGAAAATACATTTCCTAATCCTCCACGGCAGCTAGGTTTGAGTATGTGCCTAAACTCTGGACAATAGAATAAACACGGAAATATGTGGCAGTTTTGGAGATCGCCCTTAAAAGGCTACTGTCTTCTATCCTTTGCCTCCCATACCCACTTTCTTTTTCAAGTATTCTTAACATCTCAGTTTGATGCCTGGGGCATAGCCAGCATTCTAGATCGTGAGGATAATGGCCACAGACTCAAGGCAGCAGAGGGGTTAACTGTAAGGACTCTGGATTCCTGGAAACTTCCTGGAAGACAACCACTACATCAGCCCCAGACATCTTTGGTTTGCTATGAGGGAAAAAAGTATATTTTTAAAGCCACTGTTACTTTAGGCCTCTGTAACTCACAGTTGAACCTAATTTTATATGAAACACATGAAAAATGTTACAAAAATAATCTATAAACTCAAATGTAGAAAAAAAATAAGAACTATGTGATACCTCTTTACCTTGATTTAGTCAAAATAACATATATACTAAAAAACAACATTTACGGGGGCCTTATGCAATGAATTTTACCAAGAGCTTCATAAGCTAAGAATTAAAGATGGTAAATAACTTGTCCAAGGTCACACAGTATCTGCAGGGCTAGCATCTGTGGAGCCATGGCAGAAATCCAGTCTGTCTTACTCCAGAGCCACGGTCGCTCTACATCGCACTGGCCTGGAAGTTCCTCTGGCAAAGGCCTATTGCTGTGGGGGGCTGGGATAGATTCAACTTCAGTAAAATTTCTTAGAATTGTTGTAATGTATAAAAAATGGACTTGTTGATATTGGGTATAGATAATATTTGGTAATTAATAAAATAACAAAAAGTTGTAGAATTTGCTATCTTGGCTACTATAACTCTTATTATAGCTCTACAGTACTCTTGTTTAAATAAAATCTAAATAATTAATTCTCAATTGCTTATAAATTGAGTAATACTGTACTATAATATGAACCCAAATATATGTTGGAAAACAGCCACCAAAAGATGCATAACATTAAAAAAAACGCTGTGACAACAAACCTACAATTCTGGCCAAATAAAGCACATAGTTGCTATTTGTGATAAATCCAATAAAGCAGATTATCTGAGCTTATTTGTGTTGTTATTGTAGAAAGTAGAATTACTCTGTGAATGTATTCAAGAAAGGGTTTTTAAATTTAAACATCTTTGATAAAGAAGCTAAAAAATAAAATCTGAACATTAATATAAGACAGTTACATTTGCTGACCAATTAATTTGCATACATTGACTGAATATGTGTGAAAGAGTGGTGATTCTAATTCACTGGCATTACTTCAGAAAATGGTATTTAGGAACATTCATCAGGAAACTAATAATCCCTTATATTGAGTGCATGCACATGAAATACTATAGATATTTAATAAATATTTGCTAAATGAAAGAATAGATAGATCAAGGTGGAACGATGGCAGTTAAATGCATGAATGAATGGAAGTTGAATAAATAAATATGATTGGTGCTTTACCAGTTTCAAATAATTTCTCTCACTTTACCCAAAAGTCATCTTGTGAGCAAGATGGCTGAAAAAGACATCGCTCACTTGTGTCCCCCCCTCCACAACAACTGACATACATCCATGGACAAACATGCCTTTATGGGTGCTGTGTGATCCAGCACCACATGCCAGGAGACCCTGGAGGAGTCCCACCCACTCGTGCACCAGGTAACAGGTATACATACCCTGGTTGTGGAACCTGTAGTGGCCCATAAACTGCCTCCAGCCAATCTCGACCATAGTCCAGGTGTCCCTGGAGAGTGGTCTTAGACAATCACCCACAGATGACAGAGCGCTTGTGGAAGTTGAAATATGTATCAGAGAAATTACAGCACACTACTGGAGCAAAAAATAATTCAAGTTTGGATGCACTGGAGAGGGTAAGAGGACATTTTGACTTTATCCACATCTGCTTTCCCAACAGCTCAGTGCCAAGAGAAACCTTTCCTTCCCTACTGTGGGGGAAAGAGTGTATAAATGAGCACCTGGCCTCCCCAGCTAGGCCAGACTCTGGCAAAAAGGCCAATTCTCTCTTGTCACCCTAAAGAGTATGAGTTGTGATCTGCGTGACTTGGGAGGGTGGGAAGAGGCTGGGAGAATGGCAGAGGGAACCTAGCAGGGCATGAAAGAAATGTGGATCCTACTAACAGTGCCATGGACTCGTTAAGAAGCCTGCCCATGAACCACAGGGGCACCTCATCCATGGACCACCTCAATTAGTCAATGGGCATCTCCACAGCTCCCACACATACCCCCAACCTGCAGCTTGGTCCCTGGGCACACTGCTGAGGGTAGCAAAGTGAGCTTTGGCAGATACTTCGTAAGCACACAGACAGTCAGCCTGGATCTGTGGGCCCGAGAGAGAGACCAGAAGCTCAAGCTTTAGCATTGCCTTTGGGAAACCAAAAGGAACACTATCAAATTAACAGCCTAACTTTACATCTCAAGAAACTGGAAAAAGAAGAACAAACAGCCCAAAGTTAGCAAAAGGAATATAACAAGAGAGATCAGAGCAGCAATAAATGATGTACAGAACAGAAAAACAATGGAAATGATCAATGAAACAAAGAGCTGATTTCTAAAAAGATATTTTAAATGCCAAACCTAAGACATTAAGAGAGAACACTCAAAAATTAAAATAAAAAGTGAGGGAGGAGACGTCACAACTGATACCACAGAAATACAAAGGGCCATAAGAGATTACTATGAGCAATTATATGCCAACAAATTGGATAACCTAAAAGAAATAGATATTTCCTAGAAATATACAACCTACCAAGAGTGAATTTTGAAAAAATTGAAACTAAAAACAGTAATGATGACTAAGGAGATTGAATCAGTAGTCAAAAACTTTCCAACAAAAAATAACCTAGGGTGAGATGGTGAATTCTACTGGATATTTAAAGAAGAATTCATGTCAATCCTTCTCAAATGGTTTCAAAAAAATGAAGAGAAAGGAAAACTCCAGACTCATTTTACAAGGCCAGAATCACCCTGGTACCAAAACCAGGTATGAACACTATAAGAAAAGAAAACTACAGACCAAAATCCTTATAAATGTACATGAGAAAATCCTCAACAAAATATTATCTAAATGAACTTAACAGCATATTAAAAAGATCATACACCATGATCAAGTGGGATTTATCCCTGTAATGCAAGGATGGTTCAACCCATGCACATCAGTGGCATAAACTACAGCGACAAAATAAAAGAGACAAACCACATGATCACCTCTGTAGATGGAGAAACAGCATTTGACAAACTACAGCATCCCTTCACGATAAAAATGCTCAACAGTTTGGGTACAGAAGGAACGTATTTCAACATAATAAAGGCCATATGTGACAACTAACATATACTCAGTGGTGAAAGGTTGAAAACTTTCCCTCTAAGATCAGGAACAGGACCAGGGCGATTACTCTCACCACTGCCATTCAACATAGTCCTGGAAGTCCTAGCCAGAGCAATCAGCAAGAAAGAAAAATAAAAGGCATCCAAATTGGAAAGAAAGGAAGTAAAACTGTCTGTTTGCAGATAATATGATCTTATTTATAGGAAACCCTGATGACTCCACCAAAAAACTCTTAGAACTCGCCAACAAAGTCATTACTATTTGATGCTGCTAATTACTCCTTTAATTCCACCGCTCTCCTGGCTTTTGGGACAACACATATGTCTGGTTTCCCCTTCTCTCTATTTCTGGGACCTCTCACTCTCCTTATCTGATTCCTACTTATTGCATGTCAACATTCCCTGTGATTTTTTTTTTCTCATCTACATTCTCTAACTACACAATCATCATTCTCAAAATTTCAAATCTCACATACATTTGGAACAGACAATGCAAACTTACAGTATCTATATATAGTGTAGTACTTTAAGTGTAATTTGTCTTATCATTTTCTTAACAGTTTCTTTTCTCTAGCTTACTTTATTATAAGAATACAGTACACAATACACATACAAAATACGTCAATTGATTGCTTATGTTATTGGGAAGGCTTAGAGTCAACGGTAGGCTATTAAGAGTTAAGTTTTGGGGGAGTCAAAAGTTACAGGTGGATTTTTTTACTGTATGAGGGGTTGGTGATTTATCTGCAAAATAAGGGAGTCCAAACATTATATTTAGGAACCTTTCAGAAATAATATTTGATGTTTCTATACTTGACCTGAAAAGCACTCTATTCATTAAATGTATTTTCTAGGTACTTGTACAAAAAAATAATCTTGAAACTATATTTTAATCATAACAGGGAATGATAAGTTCAGAAGCCATGCTTTATAGAATTCTTGACTTATATAGTTATATAAAAGTATTTTGCATAATTATCCAGGATAGCATTGCTACCTCATCAGAATGTGAGGGGCAGAAAAGGTGAGTAGATTACTTTTACTGAAGTTTATATATACAGCTCCAAATCCCAGCAAACAGAGCAGAAGAAACACCATTTTCCCTTCAAGTCCAGCAGAGAATTATTCGCTTACTTGGGATGGCTAATATTATGTGTCAACTTAGCTAGGGCGCAGTACTCAAATATTTGGCCAAACATATTTGGATTAACACTGAAGCTTTTAGAAAAGCAGATTATTCTCCATAATGTAGATGAGCCTCATCCAATCAGTTGAAGGCCCTAAGAAAAAGACTGAGAATCCCCGAGGAAGAGGAAATTCTGCCAGTAAACTGCCTTTGGACTTGAGCTGAAATACCAACATCGACTCCTCCCTGGGTCTCCACACTTGCCTACCCTACAGATTTTGGACTTGCCGGTCTCCATTGCTAGCTTTAAAAAATGAAAGGAAGCCCTGCCTGGTGTGGCTCAGTGGATTGAGAACCAGCCTGCAAACCAAAGGGTTGCCAATTGGATTCCCGGTGAAGGCACATGCCTGGGTTGCAGGCCAGGTCCCCAGTTAGGGGCGTGCAAGAGGCAACTGTTTGATATAACTCCAGCACATTGATGTTTCTCTCCCTCTCTTTCTCCCTCCCCTCCCCTCTCTCCAAAAGTAAATAAATAAAGTCTTTTAAAAATTAAAAATAAATAAAAATGGAAGGAAGAGGATCATGTGCCAATGAATGTGGGCAGCTTCTGGAAGCTGGAAAAGGACTAGGACCCTCAGTTAAAACACTGGTCTTAGGGGGACAATGATTTTCGTGACCACAGATTTGTAAGTGGAGTGGTTCCGGGAATGCACTGGGGACATAAACAAGGACTGCCTGTACTGTTACAGGAAGCAGAAACAACACAAACCAGCACTTGAGTGAACTCTGAAATGTACCCCACAACCAACCACTGGATCAGAGTACAAGACAAATAACAATCCCGATGGAACTTGGAAAAAAGCACTAAATGGAATTTAATATTGTTCCCTGTCTTACCTTTGTTTATAGAGGACTAATTGTTTTTGTCAATCCTGTGACAAAAAGAATTAGAGGAGACAGAAAGAGGAAGAACAATTTGGTTCTCAGTGAATTTTCAATAAATGATTGGCTCTGTTTCTCTGAAGAACCCCTACTGTAACCCCTTCCTAGACAGAGAAGAAAAGAGTCACCCCATCCCATCCTACTCTTATCCCCTGTCCCATGACCCAGGAAGATCTAGCCTCAGCCAGAGGGTTCATCCACTCAGCAATGAATGAAAGTAATAGGAATCTACAAACTATAAAGTACCATGTACATGTGTGATAACATAATTATTATCACCACTTTAGAAATTCTATGTGAAACACTAGATACAAGTAGGTATGCTCAGTATTATATAATGTGAAAGGCTGGAATCTCTAAGAGAAGGCAGACCACATAGGGCAGGGCGATACTGTGCTCTGCCTCCACAACCCACCAGCCCAGCCACACATCAGATTATTAAAACCACTCCTGGGAAAGAACAGAACTCGTTGATTATGCATTCATCCCACATAGCTCTTGGCTCTAGCAATTCTCTACACCTCCAGAGACCTCTCATATTCCTCTTCATCTACATTATCCAGAAAAGAAAAAAGGCCAGCTGTCATAGGGAGTGATCTTTTTAGCACTTTTCCAATCAAAACCAGCCTTTGCTGACTTCCTAGAATAAATCTTGCCCTTGTCTCCAAATGCCTACGATGGCTTTTTAGTGCACTGGCTCCACCTAGTGACTTCTGGAGAGTATGCACCCAGATTTTTTCAGTTTGGATCAAGTTTGCAGAATTGACAGCTAAATATCAATGTATTTTAAATGCTCAGACCAAGATTTCAGTTCCAGAGATTTCCAGGGGATATTATACATTGCTCATTTAAGGAGTACCTAGCAAAAGTCTAATAATATGAACATTGAGTTCAGACACCTCAGAGCTCAAATACCTGTTCTATTGCTTACTACTTTTTCCTGTGTGACTTTGGACTAGTCATTTACCTTATTTAAGCTTTGTTGTTGTTGTTTTTTTTAAATAAGAGTAATTCTTATTTAAGCCTTATTTTAATTAGGTTACTTATTAATACCTAATAATAATATTCTAATAATTAATATAGGTTGATGGTAGCTACAGTGCTTAGTAGACTACTTAGCCCTTCATAAACAATAACAAATCAAAAATATCAATGGCCTAGACCAAAGGACTAGAACAAATAACCTTAAAATGTATATGAAAGCACAATAGACCCCCCAAAAGCCAGAGCAATCTTCAGAAAGAAGAATAAATTTTGAGGTATCATGTTCACTGGTTTCAAACTATACTACAAAGATATAATAATCAAAACAGTACGGTACTGGCACCAAAACAGACACATAGGATAGAAAGCCTAGGGGAGAAAAACATGTTTGCATGGGCAATAAATCTACAACAAAGGAGATAAGACTATACAATGGAGGAAAGACAGTCTTAATAAATGGTGTTTGAAAAACTGGACAGATAATAGGAAAAAATCATATTGGACCACTTTTGTACACCATATACAAAAATCAACTCAAAATGGATTAAAGATTTACATATAAAACTTGAAACCATAAAACCCTTAGAAGAAAACATAGGCAGTAAATATTGGTCTTAGTAATATTTTGGGGGTACGTCTCCTTGGGCAAGAGCAACAAAAACAAAAATAGACAATGGGACTACATCAAACTAGAAAGCTTTTGCACAGTAAAGGAAACAATCAACACAACAAAAAGACTGAAGAGGAGAAAATATTTTCAAATGAAACATCTGACAAGGGGTAATATCCAAAATATATAAAGAACTCATACAACTCAACATCAAATAAAACCAAAAGTCCAATTTAAAAAAATGGGCCAAGGACCTGACCAGATGTTTCTCTAGAGAAAACATATGGATGTCCAAGGGTCACATGAAAAGATTCTCCACAGCACTAGCCATCAGGAAAACAGAAATCAAAGCTACAATGAGATAACACCTCACACCTTTCAGAATTGATAGTATCAGAAAGCCAACAAATGACAAGTGCTGGTGAGGAAGTACAGAAAGGAGAATCCTTGTACTCTGTAAGTGGGATTGTAAGCTGCAGCAGCCACTGTGGAAAACAGTATGAAGGTTCCCCCCAGAATTAAAAAGAGAACTGCCATACAACCCAGGAATTCCATTTCTGGATATTTATCCAAAGAAAACAAAAACACTAATTTGAAAAGATATATGCACCCATATGTTCATCACAGCATCACTTCCAATAGCCAAGATATGGAAGCAACCTAAGTGTCCATTGACAGATGAATAGAATAAAGATGATGTGGTACATTTATACAATGGAATATTACTCAGCCATAAAAAGAAATAGACAATGGGACTACAAATGGCAACAACATGGATGGACCTAGAGGGTATTATGCTAAGTAAAATAAGTCAGACAGAGAAAGACAAATACCATGTGATTTCAGTTTTATATGAAATCTAAAACAAACAAAACAAAACAAAAACAGACTCATGGATACAGAGAGTAAACTGATGATTTGCCAGAGGAGATGAAGGTGAAGGGATGGGTGGAAAAGGTAAAGGGAATTTGGAGGTAAAAATTTCCAGTTATAAAATAAGTCATGAGAATGTAATGTTTGACACAGGGAATATAGTCAATAATATCTTAGTAACTCTGTACAGTGACAGATGGTTACTAGACTTGGCACAGTGATCACTTCCTGAGGTACATAAATGTTAATTTATCCTGTACACCTGAAACTAATATAATAGTGTATGTAATCTATAATAAAAATGATAATAATAAATCATAGTTATTTTTGTTATTAGCTACTTGAAGGACTTCCATAGAATATCCATTTTTTATGGGTCGCTATTCCCTACTCTTCGAACTGAACTAAACACAAGATAATGATCAATTTTTAAATGCTTATAGTAGCACAGTTTGGATCTGATGGATGCAGATTTCCGCACAGGAAGTATATATTCTCTATTGTGCTGCTGCCTAGAATAAATATTCTAATGATTCAAAAATAACGCTAAATAATTTTTTATTAAATGTGTGTCACATCTGTTCCCTTCCTTGGTGCTGACATGGAAGTTTGAAGATAATTCTTAGATCTATAACCTTGGGAATGTAACCTTTTCAATTATTTCTAACATCCTCCTCAAAATAAATCTTCAACACCATATTTTTGAGTCTGTCTCAAATTTAAAAAACACTTCTTAATAAATGAGGGAGTTTTTTTAAAGCACAATTACTTGTGGTTAATTGGCCATTTCATAACCAAGTCTTACTTCCAGAAACCTTGAGCTTGCACTATCAACTGTTAAACGGAAGGATCCAGCCCTGCTCCCAGCCCAGTTCTTGCTTTTCTTTAGTTCCTTAGACATGCATATTTTATCTCTGGTGCCATCTTTCTCTGTACTTGGTTCTGTATATTTTTTCCCCACAGAGACTTCTTTGTGATGCAGACAAAGAAGCGCTGGATAAAGAGCCATAGAATTTGCAAGCTGATTTCAACTGAATCCATTAAACTCATGAGACCACATACAACTCACAGCCTCAGTCTCAGTTTCTCCATCTGAAAAATGGCGATAGCCACCCATCTAACCTTACAGAGCTATGGGAAGTAAAAGATCTTTGTACATTATAGGGCACTATGCAAGTACAAAACTAGTGTTCCCAGCCTAGGGCGAGAATTACTATTTCTTTCATCCAGAAGCATTCTCAATCTTTCAAGTATGGAAACCCTTATATGTCAGTAATTGTATTTTTACTGTTTATTAACTAAGAAAATACAAGTTTTAATTTGGATTTCAAGTCTTTTTCAGTCATTCCAAGGCCTCCTACAGATCCATGGTCATACGTTTAGAAAAACCACCTAAGGCAATAGGTCAACCAAAGGCCCCCTGCAACTGACTCAGCTGCTTTATTCTTGTTTACAGATTCCTCTAAACCAACTACTTTTCTTTCCTAAATTTTCTCTACTACGTGCTCTTACTCATGGTCCCCTTTCTTCTCTGCTGGTTCCCAGGAGCCTCAGCATATGTCATTACTTCCATCACTACTGATTATAAATTCTTAACAACTACTCATAGTTAATCCTACATAGGCACACACCTCAAAAGAAAAAAATAAAATTGTTATCACACATGAGAATGGAAAGATTTGAGTCCAAAGTACTGGTAAATAATATAAAAATGCTTCTCTCCCCCAACCTTTGAGTTATTAATCATCTTGAGGTTGCAGTAATAAGACATCTGTTGGAAAAAAGAACAGATTAGAGGGAGGCAAGGAAATCTGCCAAGACCTGAGGCAGATGCTTCCTCTCAGATTTGGACCTAGTAGCAATGCTACATGTTCTGACTCTTCCACGGATTTAAGTTTTAACATTACATTTCTCTAATGTATCAAAACAACTCCAGTAGAGGTAGAACTTGAACATAAGGAGTCCCAGGCATTACTGGACCACTTCACTCATTCACTCAGAGGCATTAGTTGAGAGTCTACTCAATTAGCTCTAAGTTATTGCAGGGCTAGAGATTTAGAGGGAAAACATAAAAAAAACAGTTTCTGTTCTCACAGTGTTTGCTGTCTACTTAGAGAGTCAGTTTACAGTGTGGTGACTTCAATAGTGCAAGGAATCCAGGATGTTCTGGAGATTAAAATATGAACAAGCACACCAGGTAAAAAACGGGTAACTTATTCCAGGTTAACTAGCAAGGCTAGTTAAATGAAATGAAAAGAACTGGAACATAAGATCCAAACTGGGGGAGCTATGAGACAGGAGAAAGAGTACCTGAAGGCCTTTTAATGAAGGGTTTTCTGTACCCAGCTGATGAGTTTATATTGTGTGTGATGGCAATAGGAGCTCCTTACAATAGGAGCTACTAAAGGATTTTAAGTGTGAGGAGCAACATCATGGGCTTTGCCTAAAATACATCTAGCTCAATCATTCTAGGATTCATAGTCCCCTTACACCTCTCTACTCCCACAGAATGTTACTATAGTCTCCTATATCTTATTCTAGCTTTTGCCATCCCTTGGCCTCCCACTCACCCAATCCATCCCCCACTTTCCAGAGTGGTCTTTATAAAATATAATCAGTCATGTTATTCCCTTGTTCCAAGCCCTAAAACAGAATCCATGCCTAATTTTTCACACTCACTTTGCCACCAGTCACACTCCTCAAATCTTAATCTCTGGCAAACCTGACTACTACTACTTCCCCAACATATCATGCCGTTTCATGCCTCTACCCTAATCATACTTCTATCCAGAATGCCTCAGGCACCCTACCTCCACTGTCTTGCTGATGGACTTTTTGCTTGTCTTTCAAAATCCAGACCGTCTGCCCCCATCTGCCTAGGCATCCCCTCCTTTATGCCAACTTCATTCCTTGCACAAGCTTCTATTAGTGCATTTATATTCTGTGAGATTAGTCTCTGCTTTCTTATTCAACCTCACTCCCCTCTTCTGCCCCATGAGCTCCTTGAGGGAGAGATGGCTTCTTTTTACCTTTGCATCCTCAGCGCTTGGGACTTAGTTAAGCACTCAATACAGATTCAGTAATGAAATAAATCAATGAATGAATGTTCCTTGTTAGAGAAAGAAGAAAGATGACCCTGACCTGTTACGGAAGAATCATCTTTTGACCTCTAAGAATGTGTCCATGTACTTGAAAAGGTCCAAAGTTATGTTTGTTACTGTGGCAGAATACTTCAGTCAATTTCTTTATATTCTACCTCCCAATTTCTCTTTTATGGAGACAAGTACAGTCTTGGAAATACACGGGTGGACATAGGTTGTGTAGCAATATTCTTCACATACACTGAGAAACATTCCCAGTATATAGATATGTGTATACGCAGAGGAAATTTGTAGTAACTTACCTTCTTTTTCTACAATTCTATCTGAAATTTTTGCAGCAGTAAAACTCCCTAATGTGCTCCATTGAAATAATGAAAAAAAGGAGCCCAAGTATATAGCAATATTTTCTTTTCTGCAAAACATGTCTCAAAAGATTCTACTTTTGGTAGCCCACCTCTAAGTATTATCAAGGCATTTGTGGAAAGAATGTTATTGGAAATGGAACTTGAAGCACAGAATCCCCAAGCCTTGCCAAAGAATCCTGCAACATGAAAATAATAGTGTCACAGATCCTAAAAAGACTATGTCCCTTGGACCCTGCCCCCGTTTTAACCAGTAGGGATCAACAAAAGAGAATCAGAGGGGCCTCTCTGCTCTTTGACTTGCATGTGATCTTGCTGCCAGGCTACCACACAGAGACTAGGCAAGTCTAAATGATGGTGAGTGAACTCCCATGACCTTGGTAGAATGGGAGTTTGGAGTTGAAATTAAAGTCCATTAAGAAGCAAAAGGTAAAAAACAAATTAAATATCCATCAATAGAGAGCTGATAAAATAAAGTTTATGGTAGATTGAACTATTGGTCCCAATTCTACTCCCTGTAGTAATATTGAGTATTATACATCCATGACCTTGCCATGGCCTCAAGGTGGATGAGGTATACTTCCTCACTTCTTGTAGATTGCTTTGGCCAATAAGATGTTAGGAGATGTGAAATGAAACGAGGCTTGACATGAGTTTAAATGATTAACCTTGTTTACTTGTGCATTTGTCATCACCGTAATAACAGAGCCTGTTCACATACTGCTCCTCCACATGGAGCAGCTCTACCTCATCTGATCTGCAGGCCTGCAGGCTAACCCAAGGCTACCCATGCATGCACTGAAATAAATGCATGCTGAGGTATATGAGAGAGAAATAAATGCTTATTATTAGATGCTGCTGATATTTTGGGATTGTCTGTTACCTAGAAAAAAGCTGACTAATACATTACTCATCTATATAATGGAATATTCTCTAGGCATTAAATGAGGCAGCTCTTGATGAATGGATATAGAAGGATCTCTATGATATACTTTTAAGTAAAAATAACAAGGTGCACAGTAGTATGTATAATATGCTCTTTCTTGTGGGGAAGAAAAAGAGCACATAATTTGATATTTCTTTGAATAGTTTTAGAATGCCTTTGGAAGGATGCATCAGAAGTTGTTAACGGTAATTGTTCCTAGCAAAGAGAATTGGGAGGGCTAATGGTCACAACTGAGAGCTGCCAACCAGTAGAAAAGTATTTCAGTATTTAATCACCAGTGTGGTTGCTCTGGTGCACACCAGATGAGTATTCACCCTGGGTAGACATGTTCTGAAATGGCTTAGATCCCCTTTCACAGTTTTCAATATGGTCTAGCCAGATTGAAGTGATTTCAAGATTTAAAGAGAGTTGGATTTAGTTGAGTTGATGGGGATCAGAGTGGGAAAATGCAGGAGGAAAAAAAGAAAAGAATGTGTGTTGAAGTGAGTTTGCCACCTATATATATTTTTAACAACCCACCTCCTTTATTCTCTGCTTTTCTCCTTCACCTCCCCCAATATCATTCCTAAATTTGACCTCATTATAGTCCACAGTATGTAGATCATTGATTCAACTACTTAGGATAAACACATGTAGAAATATGATAAGATGGATAGAAATACTGTAATCCAAAATGTGGTAAGAATGTATTTTTTTTCCTGTATTTCACATAGTCCAAGAAACACTGTAAGAATAAGAGCATGTTGCCATGGAAACTAGATGTCGTCATTAGCATCATCAACATTCACTAAATGCCTGTTAAGTATTGTTTTTTTTAAGTTCTCAAATATGCCTCAAATTTTAATAAGATGCCCTATCTACACATTTATTTGCTACTAAAAATTGAAATAGCACATGAAAAAAATTGTTACAATTTAAATTTCTGAAAACCAGGGAATCTAGTTAATATACCCTGCACCGATCATGCTCAAGCCAAACCACCCATTTTTTTTTTCTTTTTTACATTCCTTCCTGCACAAGTTACTTGCTTCTGATTCTTGGTGTTGGGTTTCATCTTAGCAACTTCAGACTTCTAAAACACGACAATGCCACTCAAGACCTATTAGTGCTTCCTTGGGTCAAATAAAAAAGGAACTGAAGCGTACTGAAGTCGTTCAAATGCAGACTACATAGATTCCATATAAGTTACTGGCATCAAGGTAGACAAGAAAAAGATACAAGAAAAGACATCACAGAACTTGATCACAGGTTATCAAAATATTGGTCTACAGTCTATCCTAGCATAGAGTAGCCTTCCCAAGCTGCTGCTGCATAATGACCATAAAATTACCAGCAAGAAAAAAAAAGTAAAATAAGGTTTATGACTAAATTGACTCCATGTCATAATTATTCTCCGTGCTAATATTATCAGAAGGATCTCCATGATATAGGCAGTAACCACAGCTACATCTAAGTCTTCTGGATCTTGATTCAATCTCAAGTCTCTCCTGAGGGTCTTTCTGAAGCAGAGACAGGGTGCGGTATCTAATAATTTGTAACATCCTTTGCATCCTTTCTTTCCTAACAGTCGCCAATGTCCTCAGTCTGCGCTTCCTCCTGTAGAGCGTGCCTTGACTCAGCCCCAGGCCAAGCCCCTGTGAGCCTTTTCTCTGTCCTCTGTCTGGATGAACATCCTAGTAGAAGGGAAAGGAATTCGGTACTAGGGTTGAGAGTCAAGTTACCTGGGTTCTTTGCTGGTACTTCTGAGACAGATTGAGTGTCAGCTGAATATTCTTCAGTGGGCATCTGACTGTTAAGTAGTGTTTTGTGTTACTTCTCACTTGCACTAGGAAAGAAAGATATGATTTGCCATAAGGAAATTTCTAATTCAAAGACCTTTTGGAGTAACACACATTTGGTAAGAAAGGGATAAACCTCTTATCACTCATCACTGCTAGGTGCTTAGGTATACAGAGATTAATAAGACTTGCTTCCTATCTACAAGTTCAGTCTGGTGTAAGGGGACAGATGCATAAATGATTATCAGACAATGTGGAAATGCAGTGATAGCGATGTACATGAGGTATTATGCATATTTCCCCAAACAATCAAATGCTGACACTAGGAGAAGCATATGCTTACTCAAGAAAAAAAAACAAGCTGTTTATATATCTATTTCTTGACTCATTATTTGTCCCTGAACATAATGTTTTAAGTTTTATAATGCACAGGGAAAAGACTCCCTGTGTCCTCTCCCTAAATTCCCCTCACTGTTCCTAGTTTTAACATTAATCAGTGATATTTCCCATTCACATGCAATGTACCTATAAAAACTGTAAAGACTGCAACTGTGGTTTCTACAAGTTGCTAAGTCAAAGACTGCACAAATAGTTTAGACTCCGCCAACTGCCAATGATCCTGTGTTCCAAAACTCTGGATCCACTGAGCCAATAACCGGCAGGATAGGAAACACAGTGCCCAGGAGGACAATTAATCTTTATTTCCTCTGTGTTGTCAACAAGCCCTGATGCAGGTGGACGATTGCCTGTCTGGATCTGCAGTTCTCTTGGATTGCTCTCAGGGGCCCCACTTGGTGTCAATGCTCCCCTTGTTACTTCTTGTTGGGCCTCAATGGCACGGTCAACTGCCTAACCTTCTACACCCCATCTGCACCATCCACCAAACACTTTTTTGCCCTCCAGCCTTTTCCTTTCTTTTGCAATAGAATCTGCCTTCAAGTTTCTGCTCTGCCAGTAAAATATAGAGGTCTAATATTTCAGTATAAATGCAGGATTCTCCAGAGACATCAAAGCAAAAGAAATCAAGTTTGCCACATACAGTGGCCAAGGACATGGAGTGTAGCCACCCAAATCAGAAGGCCAGGGAGCTCTTAAAGAGCTTCACTCCTGAGTGGATTATGGCAGTAGCATAGTGATGTTTAAGGGGTCTCTAACAGTTACTCTCAGTTTCATGAGGAGAGAGGGTGATTACAGGAGTTTACAAATTGCAAATAGTAAATTCAGGGGCAAAATTATTATTTGGCTGGTTGAAGGATCGCTTGTATGTCAGACCCTGCACCCACTATTATGCTTAATACATGTTCATTTTCCTTCTTTAATCCATCCTCCAATTATTTACCTCTTTTTTTTTAAGGCTTTTACACATGATCTAGAGTCCCTCCCCCAAATAATAATCCCTTGACCTTGCAACCCCCACCAACCACTGTCCTTTCTCTCCTTGATGCCTGCATATCCCACCCAAGCCTCTGTCAGGTAAGTCTCCCAACATCATTTGAATGTGAACATTGCTACATGTATACCAGGAAGCTTCAGTTTCTAGACTGCAGTGTAGGGACAAGAAACCCAAGTGCTAGGCACCAGGAATACAATGGTGAATAGGATTTCTATATTCAAAAATGTCAATTATTCCCCCTCTGTCTCCATATCTCCTAGAAGAGGGTGTGCCTGCTCTCCTTCCCTCGGAGGCTACTCCCATGATCTCTGCTACATGCCTCTTGTCCTTTTGGCCTCAGCTAATTGGTCCAAAGTTTCTAACTGGACCCATCAGCACCAATCTGATTTTCTCTTCTGGGATGTTAGAACTGGCACATATGCACCCAAATCAGTCTTTTTTATTTGTTTCACCAGAAATTCCATATAAAACCAAGGCTGCAGCAGAAATAACTGGCTTCTGTGCCCTAAGAAACAGAGAAAACAAATGAAAAAGAAAAAAACAGCATAAGGTAAACTTGCAGAAACAAGCAAGGAAGATCATGAATATCCTGTGTCGAGATGATTCTGGCTGCAAGTAATTAAAATCCCAACTCACCAACTCTTAAAGAGGGAGAAAATGTGTGACTATGTATTAGTCTGCTAGGGTTGCCATAACCAAATACCACGAACTGGATGGCTAACACAGCAGACTTTTATTTCCTACAATTCTGGAGGCTGGAAGTCTAAGATCATGGTATTGGCAGTTTGGTTCCTCCCAAGGTCTCTCTCCTTGGTGTGCAGAAGGCCTTCCCTTGTGTTCTCACAAGGTCATTCCTCTGTGTGCACGTATCCCTGGTGTTTCTTTGCCCTCAAAGGAGCCAGCCCATATTGGACTAGGTCCCACCCTTATAACCTCATTTAACCTTAATTACCTCTTTAAAGCCCCTAGATCCAAATAAAGTCACACTCTGAGATACTAGGGGATAGAACTTCAACAGATGAATCTGGGGGGAACATAACACCTTATATAACAATAAATCCTCTTAACTTAGGTTCCAGATACAGCTCAATGACATAATCAGTATCTCAGATGTCTGTTCCTCTTGGCATCAGGTTTGTCCTAAGGCTGGTTTCCCTTTTAGTTTAAACCTGGTAATAAAGATAACTTCTTCAAGTATAGAATATCAGTCCGTCCCTTCAGTCTGTTTGGGTAAACGGAAATCACCAAGCTTCCCATTGGATCAGTAGTAGCCAGAGAAATGTCATCTGTGGATTGGTTTATATTAGTGAAGACTTAGCCCCTCTAGAATTAGAATAGGGCCCTGGCTTGTGTGGCTCAGTGGATTGAGTGCCAGCCTGCAAACCAAAGTTTCACTGGTTCAATTCCCAGTCAGGGCACATGCCTGGGTTGCAGGCTAGGTCTCCAGTAAAGGACACTCGAGAGGTAACCACACATTGATGTTTTTCTCCCTCTCTTACTCCTTCCCTTTCCCTCTGTCTAAAAATAAATAAATAAAATATTTTAAAAAATAGAATTAGAAGGGGAAGAATGGTTATGAAAACATACTCAAGAAAATGTTAGGAAGGAAGAGGAGGAGTGGATGCTGGGTAGCTTTGCTGTCAAAGCTATAGCCATGAGAAAGAAATCCCCTTGGGGACAAAAAAGGCGGAGAGATTCCTGTGTTACCATCACCTGCCATCTCTCTCCATCCATGCATCTCACAATAAATCAATGTGGAATAAAAACAATGAAATTATACTTTCCATACCCGTTTCTTTCCCCTCTTCTTCCACTCCTCTCTTCCCACTAACTTGCCAATGGTCTACAGAGCACCATCAGGGACATACAAAATAACCTTCTCTCCCTATCCACAATGGAATTCAGTTTCAACTTGTGTTGTTGAAACAACATTAGAAAACAAACTTAATGATTCAGAACATGTGTTCTTCAACACTTCACAAAGCTCTTGCCCAAACTCATAATAAATATCCAAGAAAGCCAGGTTTTGGATCACTGAGCCTCTGATGGTTGGTTCAGTTCTCTTTCCTCTGTTTTTTTCCTTTTTTTTTTTTATGTACTAAATAATTTATTTGATTCTTGGGAGAAATAGAGTGGAGGTAAGGCCAAGAATGCAAAGGCTTGAATTCTCACTGATTTTCTGTGAGCTAATCATTTCTGATGATTTGTGATGATTAATTATGCAGTTCAGACAAGAAAAGTCTCCCTTTACTGCTGCTCTTTTTTATTATTGCCCTTTTTCCACTACCATTTACCCCGCTTTTACCCGCCTCTCCCCAGCAATCACCACACTGTTATTCATGTCCATGAGTCCTTGTTCGTTTTTGCTCAATTCTTCACCCCCTAACTCCCGCCAGGCTGTCAGGCTGCTCTGTATCTTTTGAGTCTGTCACTATTTTGCTCATTAGTTCACTTTATTAGATTCCACATATGAATAAAATCATATGGTATCTATCTTTCTCTGACTGACTTATTTCACTTCTCTTTCCTCTTAACTATACTTCTCGCATTGGTTGTATGTAAACCAGACTCTTTATTTTAGGAAAGAGATAGTCCATATAAACTGTTTTTCCTCTCCCTTAAAGAAGCAGCTATTCAATAATTATCAGTATACTTACACTGAAAATATTAACGTATAAAATTAGGTCCCACTGAGATCATACAAGGTCTGCCCAGAAAAAGTCCAGCCATTGTTAATATAACAAGAAGTTTGCACGACATCAGTGTAACCTGGCAGCCAAAGAGAGTGGACTGAAATGCCCATGCGTGAACAATGATGACTTCACTGTACTAGTCAGTGGGGGCGGTAGACACCCTTGAGGGAGCATGTGTATTGTGTAGCTGTCACATTCAAAATGACTGAGTGAGTAGAACAACAATCTGCATCAAATTTTGTGTTAAACTTGAACATTCCTTTGCGGAAACTATTCGGATGATTCAGAAGGCCACAGTTATGGACAACTGGTGATTGGCAGCTTCATCATGACAACATGCCCACTCATGCATTGCATCTCATGCGGAGTTTTTTAGTAAAACATTAAATCACCCAGGTGACTCAGCCCCCTACAGCCCAGATTTGTTGCCCTGCGACTTCTGGCTTTTCTCCAAAGTAAAATCATCTTTGTAAGGGAAGAGATTTCAGACCATCGATGAGATTCAGGAAAATACAACAGGGCAGCTGATGGCGACGAGGAGAACTATGTGAGGTTCTAAGGTGCCTACTTTGAAGGGGACTGAGACATCATTGTCCTATGTACAGTGTTTCTTGTATCTTGTATCTTCTTCAATAAATGTCTCTATTTTTCATATTACATGGCTGGATACCTTCTGGACCTATCTCATATATCATTAGATTTAGAATTGTTTCTCTTTCTTTTTTTTTTGATTAGTGAAAATTTCAATAATCCCTAAATTTGTGTATATGTGAGAAATTGCCCACATTGTTTCCAGGTATTGGCTAAAGATTAATTTTTCAGGTTACTTTTGAACCGAGGAAGACTGAAAGCCTTTGTCTTTTCTGAGCATTTGTGGCAATAAAATGTGTACTTTGTGTATTTAATAGGGTGTGAGTGGAAGGAGAGCTCTATTGCAGGTGTGAATTTGTAAATATCTGAGATCACATTGCTTTTGCTCGAAGCCAGGGTGTGGGTTTGTTAGGAACTAACATGAACATGAGTCTGGATGTGAATGGAAAAATCGGGGTAGGTGGTTTTAAACTGGGTCAGTACACATGTCTTCACTCTTAAGAAGACGCAAGTTGCTTTCCAGCTTCCCAGTGACCTCAATACAGCTATTTGGCTTCTCAGAGCAGCTTCTGATTTCTACCCCAGGAACTCCTTTCTTTCAGCTTCCCTTGCCTGATAATTCCCTGCTGATTCCTTTTACTTCCACCTCAGTGAGGCCAAACCTCTGCCCTGCTTCTTAGGTGGCCTCAGAGCAGGCTTCGCTTTTTAGAAACTAGTGGGAACAATAGGAGAGGGGAGGAAGGGGGATGTGTTACCAATACTTCCCTCCCGGTTCCCCGGGGGAATCCGAGGTCTGGCTCTCCTTTAAGTGCAAATGAATGCCATCACAGTCCTTTATTTACCTGAAGAGTCACTCTTAAAATCTCCACTACTCAACCTAAGTAAAAAGAAGGAGGTAAGAATACAAGAGAAAAACATGTGTGTGTATGGGGAGGGGGGGGGAGGTGTTAAGGGGAACTTATCCCTTGTTTCTCATTGTTATTAACATCAAAATAAAAATCATTGAAAAAATTACAGTGAAAAATCCCAAAAGTACCCAGGACCGGGTAAATAGGGAAGAGGGTTTTTGATTTTTTATTTGGGTTCTGTATGTTTCTGCACAGTAGTGATTAAGGAAGATGCAATACCGTGGAAGAGGGAAGCAAGGGGCCAGACCTGAGGCCTCTCCTTTCCTATTCCTACTAGTTTCAAAAGAGTGAAGCCTGCTCTGGGACCATGTACAATAAGAAGCAGGGCAGGGTTTTGGCCTCAATGAGGTCAAGAAAAAGGAATAGGCAGAAAATTACAGATAGAAAATTATCACCAGCTCCAACAGCAACGGGCTTAAAATAGGCATTGGGATTGAGTCCCCAGCAGCCGTTATCTACCAGATTGTAACATAAATCACGGTAATGCCATCCTCTTTGCTACTGCTCATTTTGAAAATGGACTAATGTCCAAATTCTGGCCAATGAGACATGAAGGGAAGTTTGCTGTGGGAATTCTGGGAAAATTTTCCTTTGTGTTGCTACCAGCTCAGAAATGAAGTCATCAACACCTGGAATAGCAGAGCATAAAAATTGGGCATCTGGGTCTTGGTTAAAATAATTAAACCGCTGGGATAGCATGTCCTTGGACTTACTGTTATGTGAGATAATAAAATTGCTTAATATTTAAGACCTCTGAAGGCATTCTGACAAATAAATGCTCCTTTCTCATAATACCCTGGAACTCTCACCGCACCTACCTCCTGCCCCGCTACAGCCCTGAGAGCTACCGTTAATGAGTAAGAATTGGAGAGTGTCTCTTACTATGTCCCCAGAGATGAAACAGGGTATAAAAGGGAATCCTAGGGCTACAGAGGACACAGACTTGTTCATAAAAGCCAAGTTCGGCTGTGGTAATAATAGTGCAAGACTATATATCAAATATATTAGTAACAAAACAAACTTTTTTATTAGTAATATATGACATAATTTCCATGGAAAATGGATTTTCAATTTGAAATAACTGATTTAGAGAGCACAACCCATGATAAATTTGAGATGGTATATGCATTCTAGTTTTAATTGAAAACCTTAAATGAAGAATAACCTGGACTGACCTAGGTGTTTGGAGATTGTTATGCTAATATTAGGGATTTTAAAAAACACATATTTGACTCCATGCCATTCCCTAGGCAGGGCTTCACTTGATGCAGGAGTGTATGTGTGTACATGTGAGGGAGGGACTGGAAAGAAGGAGCAGCAGAGGCCAATCTAGTGGCATGCTGTCCCTCTACATGCCCTTGTTGTTATTCAGGCAAAATAGGGTTAAAAGGAACATTTAATTTTGTATTCCACATAAGACTTTTCTGTCTGACTTATTTCACTTAGTATAAAGTCTCAAGATCCATCCATGTTGTCATGAATGGCAGTATTTCACCTTCTCCTATGGCTGAGTAATATTCCATTGAATATATGTACAGTAGTAAGGGCAAAGGGGGTCAAATATATAGTGATGGAAGAAGATTTGACTTTGGGTGGTAAACACACAATGCAATATACAGTAATGTGTCATAGAATTGTACACTTGAAACCTACATAATTTTATTAGCCAATGTCACCCCAATAAACTTAATAAAAGCTTAAAATAAGGGAACATTAAGGGATGTCTTGAAATTAAAGGGTCATAAAAGACTAATGTTCCCTCTTGAGGGTCCATCTCCTAGTACTGATACGATAAAAGAGATGTACATAGGCTAATTACCTGTGTATGAATCTTAGATATATCTTTAGAACCAGGTGGAGAAATCCTTTCCCTCTTTGCCTGTCCTGTCCTTGCCCAGGATAGCAGTGTCTATGAATAGGAGGGACATGTAGCTGGGTCAACCAATTGTCAGTCCACAAAGAGTGAACCAAGTGGTAAATAACATAATTTTCCCATAGTCCTCATGACAAGAACTTCCCCTTTGACTAAGTTACTAGATAGTGGGAAATACATCTTAATAATCTTTGTATTCCTACACGCTTTACTCCAATGTGATAATAATAGCTACCTTTAACTAAACACATGCAAGTCACATGACTTACATTATCTCATTTAATCCTCATTTAATCCAACACTGCAACATTGATGCCATTGTGCTTGTTTGGTTTTGTTTTATTATTTTTTTCTTTTATTGACTCCAGAGAGAGAGGGAGGGAGAGAGAGAGGGAGAGAAACATCTATGTGAGAGAGAAACATTGATCAGTTGCCTCCTGCATGTACCCTGACTAGGGACTGAACTCGCAACCCAGGCATGTACCCTGACCAGGCATCAAACCTGCCACTTTTCAGTTTGTGGGATGATGTCCAACAAACTGAGCCGCACCAGCCAGGGCAATTTGTGCTTGTTTCAAGTATACAGAAATAAAGGAGAATTTGGTTGACTAACTTGATCAAGATCACACAGCAAATGTTAAACTCAAGTCTGAAACCCATCCAAACAATCTCAAAGTCCATGCCTTTATCAAGCATCTGTGACGGGTCCTCAAGACGACCTTCTGGTTCAATAATTCACTAGAAGAACTCACATAACTCAGAACAGCTGTTATACTCATCATTACTGTTTATTACAGTGGAAGGTTACAGATTACAGCCAGCAAAGGCAAAAGGTGCATAGGGTAGAGTCCAAGGGAGACCAGGAACAAACTTCTGGTTTCCTTTTCCCAGTGGAGTCATATGGACAGCACCTGTATAGACAGTTGCTTCTCCCAGCAACAATATGTGACAAGTATGGTATATTGCCAACTAAGAAAGCTCACCTTAGCCTTGATGTCCTGGGTTCTATCGGGGATTAGTCCTGTCAGCATAGAGCACCCCTGTGACTGACCTTACTCAGTCTCCCGACCATCTAGAGGTCAGGCTGATCCATCATGGCCCACAGCCCCCAACATAAATTACACTGTTAGCATGAACTGTGTGGTGTGGCTCAGTTTTTTTATTAACTGACTTGAATATCAATTTGGGATCCGTTTACATTCCCAGGGCCATAGTCAATCGGCTAGACAATTATATTTCAGCATCATTGCAATTCTTTGTCATTTACGTCAAAAGGCATAAGTGAATTTTAAAGGGATATTAGAGTCTTCTGAATGCCAAGTAATTGAGAAGTTAAGACAGATAAAAACCTAAGGATATTTTATTAGATGGATAATATAAAAGAGAAAAAGTATTTAAGTATTCTTCAAAACAAATGTGCTTTTTAAAAATTGTAAGGTTCTCTGAACCTACAAGCCATAGGACTTTGAACGTAAATGAATTTCAGTTTCCTCATTCATTAGAACAATAACAATAATACTAATAAAACTGTAGGCACACACACTCTCACACCTTGCTGAGTTTTTTGCCACTTAAATTGTGGAATGTTTGCTGACAGCCTACCAATTGCTGAATTAGGCTATGCGAAATTCAGTAAACAGCTTCCTGCTCTCACAGAACTTAGTCTTGTGGGAAAGACAGAAATCAATTAATTGATCACACTGATGCTTAATTACAAACTTAAATAAGTGCCCCAGAGTGAAGTAACACGGTTGCATGAAAGTTCATACCAATGATTTAAGTTGAGGGTGGGAGGAAGGGAAGCAGGTCAAAGAAGACTTTCCAGAGCTGAGATCCAAAGGATGAGAAGGAGGCGAAGGGATTGGCAGGAATGAGCATTCCAGCCAGTGGGAACAAGCAGAGACAGGACAAATATACAGGGGCTGGAAGGAGGTGAAGAGGATGTAGTAGAGAGAATGAGGGAAAGCAAGCAACCTTGTAAGAAATGAATCTGGAGAAGTAGAGAGCACCAGAACTTTCAGATTGTTAGAAACCAAGAGTAATAGGAGGTTTGGGGATTTTAAGCAGAGAATTGACTAATCAGATGTTCATTTTTAAAAAATCATTTTGACCTCAGTGTGGCATTAGTGGTGTGGGAGGGGAAGAGATGTTGGCTGGAAAGAATGCATGCATGGAGATGAGATAATATGAAAGTGCCAGTAAAATTAACAGAACATAATATAGAAAAAATTAAACTAACATTAACTAAATATTTGGTATTATGTTGGACATTTTATATACATTAACCATCAGCCTAATTCCAGCATTCACGTTTTTTCTCTCCTCTTATGTACCTTCAGCAAGTGTGACATGAATCCAATTTTTAAACAATAGAAGGATCAAGTACTCAGTGTCCTCATAAATAAACTTTTATAATATACTAAATTTTGATACAACATAAGGAAGGGACAGAAGAAAAAGGAAAAATATTCTAGATGGGGTTTCCTAAAGGAAATGGTTCTTAATCCAATTTATGAGAATGAGGTCATAGGTCAAAATTACTTTGTGGATTAGTAACTACTCATAAATCTTAATGACTACACTTCCACTTTTAAAAAGACAGAATAATTAAATAAAAATCCTAGCTCAGTTTCTCAAATGGAAGCTAAAATGGCCCATCAGAGCTGTCCCACATTTATACCTCCACCTTGATCAGTCACTGAGTGTGGGCCACCCTGCAAAGGGTGTGACCTTGGCTGAGGCAGTTCTTTGCAGGTCAAGTGATCCCTGAAGACACTACCAGCTGAAGCTTCACTGTCAACATCCCCAGTAGCTGAGGCAACAAGTCTTTCACTGAAAGGAGATCTAGGCAAATTATCACCATTCCACTATGTTCCCACAAAATATTGCATTCTTGTAGATCCCCTTCATTTTATTACTCTCCACTTGGAGGAGAGGGAAATCCCATAAATAGTTGAAAGAGATAGATGATAGATGTATTCAACAGGCATTTATTGAGCATCTATTTGGTACGTAGTATCAAAATCCAAATACAAAGGTGTAGAAGTTACAGTACCAGAGCCAAGTCAGATACATAAACGTTTACTATAGAAGGCAGTGTGGCAGTGCTTCATGAGTGGTACAGAATGAGTATTATAAGAATGCAGAGTCAGGATCAGGGGAGAGATTATGGAAGATGAGGCATACTGGGGAAAGATGAAAGGAACAAAGGAAAAAAAAGTCTTAATGGTAAAATGCGTTAAATGTACCCTCCCACGCCTCCTTGCCCTGTATCAATCCCCTTCTGAAACTGTTTGCATTGATACTAGAAATAAGGACTCTGCTAAAGTAAGCCTTACCTAGACAGATCTCAAAATGCCTTTTCCAGTCAAAACACAACTAGGGTCCAATTTCTTAAATCTGTAACAATAATCTTATTCCGTAGAGGCCTTGCCACCAATTATTGCCACTAAAGGCACATTAAAGTGAAAGAAGCCTGGGTTATTAAGAAAAACCTGGGGTTATATTCAGAGTTCGCCACTTGCTGAGGCAAATTATACACTGTACGTGCTGTACAATTGCCATAATTATACCTATATCACGTCTTAAGTGTATTAAATAAAAATATTTAATGCTAAATGTAGGCGCTCAGTGGATATTTGTTCCCTTTCCTCCTCACATCCCAATTATACCTACTACTCAGGAAGACTGAGACTATGACTGGAATCCCCACAGACCCCAGTCTTTACAAATTGGCCACTTATGTAGGTTATGCTTTCACATGCCCTGCTCAGGCCAGTTATTTGATGCTGGGAATACAAAGTTGAATAAGACATGGTCCTGATCTCACGCAGCTTACAGTTTGATGAACAGGCAGGGAGGGCAACACGCATGTGCCAACCAGTATATCAGTAATTAGAATATAGCATGGGTACACTGAAACCTGTATAATTTTATTAAGCAATGTCAACCCAATAAATTCAATAAAAATGTAAAAAAGAAAAGAATATAGCATGGTTTGTGTTAGAGGCAAACCAAGTAGGAGCTCAGAAGAGGGGTGCCAGAAAATAGAGGTGCTGAAAGGCCCTGGAAAGCATGAAATTCATCACATTCTTGGTTCCAGGTCACACATCTACTTTTTGGTAGAGTCTGGCTAAAGCCAAGAATGGCTAATCCCAACCCAGTGCACCCTTCCTGTGTCTACACACTTTCTCCCTCAAACCTGAGGGGCTGTGGAAGGGTTTCCCCACTTCAGATAACTTGTATTAAGTGCCTAAGGCCCTGACATCTATCTGTAAGTGGTCAAAATCCCTCCCTGAACTTACCTTCTGGACAATACCTCACTTTCATTCCCACTACATACCCAGCCAATGTACACAAGTGAGAAAAGCCTAGAAAGGCATTCTTGAAGAAAGCACATATTCAAAGTCTTTCTACTTTGCTCTCTATATTCACTGTGCTGTCCAGCAATAAAATCACTGAGACTCCAGGAATAAGCTACAATTTCCAAGCCGAGAATTTAAGGAAACTTCAAAGAAGAAAAACAAATATTTATGATCTCTTGTTTTCCTTTGTCCAATTAACTCTAAATAGTGGCAGCACTAAGAGCATGTCTAGGTCTGCAGTAGTGACTGAGTGTTTGCACAAGCTCTGCTTCACGGAAAGACAGTCACACCCATCTTCATTCACAGCACAGCGATCGAACGAGGCTTTATGAGCTGTCTAATTAGTTTAGTGTTACATATTTCAAAGGGAGGCAATTAAAAATAGGTTTCATCATTTTTATTAATTTGGAAGTTGAGCCTTTAGAATTCTCTTTTCCAATATGTGATAATAATGATTGATTTTATGCTAATTCAAATATTTAATTAAATAATAAAATAAGAATAATAAGCTCATTAAAATTATGAAATTGGTATAGCGACTTTTGACACAAATATTTACATCTGCTGAAGCTACCTCTGGTATTAACTTCTGAGGATTACATTCATATACCTCATCTAGATAAATTTGACATTCTGACTTTAACAATGATCCACAGAAAAATAAATTGGATTTTTTTTCTGACTGTAAGGGGATATATTTTCACTGTAAGTAATGGAAAATACTAAAAAGTAAAAAGTAAAAAAATTACCCATAATCATACCACAAAGTAATAAGTATTTCAACAGTATAATATATATTTATATGCATATTATATAAACATACATCTACCTAAATGATTATTATACTATACATAATCATTTCTAATTAATTGTTTGTTATTATATTTT